>VWPW01008645.1:848876-871261 GCA_013389825.1 Crypturellus undulatus
GCGCTCCGGTGCGGGGCCGCCGCGAAGGGCTCCGGAGGCGGCGGCCGCGCCGGGGCGGGGCGGGAGGCCGGGTACGGCAGGGGTAAAATGGCGGGCGAAGGTGACGGTTGGCGAGCGCGGGAAAGGCCGCCCTGGCTGGCGGGAGGACATTAACAAGTGCTACCTAAATAAAGGCGAGTTACCCCTGCCCTGTCCTCCTCCCCCTTCTGTTCTATCCCTGATCTTATCCCTGATCTTATCCCTGATCCTGCCCAGGGAAAGGTGCTGCGGCAGCTGGACCTTCCTGTGGGAACTTCACCGGGGAAGAGTCTGTGCCCTCCCTGCAGCTGCACTTCGGGAGGCGCAAAGTGAGTTAAATGGCAGAACAGCACGCACGGAGGCTCCTGCTTCATCCAAATGCGGCACTTGGGGCTCTCCAAGAGGCTCTTTGAACATGGGGGGATTTTTTTTAGGAGGACCTGAGGAAAGAAAAACATTTCCCAGTGGTGTGAGGTTTTTATCCATTTTTGAAGAAACAGCAATGACTGGAGAAAATGGAGGAGAGTAAAGAAAGTAACATTGTGTAACATGTTTGATGGCTTGATTTATTTTGCTCCTTCATCCGTGCAGTTCTATATAACCAGTCTGGCAACTTCGGAAGCGCTCATGAAACCACCTGCTTGCAGAGCCGCTTTGCAGCTCCCCATGTCACAGCCATGTCACAGTATGGTTGTACCTGGGAGATGAGGTGCCTCTACCCCAGGAGCTCTGCGAGAGAGATGCTCCTTGTCCTGGGGAAGCATCCTCATCCGTATCCCCAGCCACTCTGCAAACCTGCATCTCCACTTGTAACCTGAGGGGTGATGAGTCTGACTGGAAAAAATGTGATGTACAGGCAGATAGGGGGAAAGCCATTGCTCCAGCCCATGGGCAGGACCTTCCAACTTCTGCTGTCATTCTAGTTCTGCATCTCTTCTCATTTGTCCCAATCTAGTTGCCCACTGCATAACCACCAAAGCAGAAACTTAGATACTTTCACTTGCAATCTGGCTAACAGCAGCAAGGCAAAGAATTAACCAACCTTCATACAGGTGGGACAGGGCAGTATGCTTGGGACCCATGTTTTGTACAGCAATCTGTGCTTTATTTCACCTGCTGACTTCAAGTTCAGCCTAAACCCTGTGTAATCCAAGGGCCCTAGCAATACAATGTGACTTAACCAGTTAGCCTGCCCAGGCTGTTTTCAGAAAGCTCAGGTGATATGTGGAACATTTTAAAGACTGCTCAGAGTTAGAAAAATGTATGTGTCTGAAGATGGCTGTGGCCAGCTGGAACACAACTTGATTACAGATATTTCTTTAGTAGGTGATGTAGGGAATAGGAGACTATTTGGCATACATATACTGCACGTATAACGAGCAACAAGCCTATTATGTTGGCCCAACTTGTTTCCTTATCTTTTTAGTGATTACATTCAATTCTAATTCAACAGCTGAGAAATCAATTAAATATGTCACATTATTTTATTTTTGGAAATATGCCTTGCTTTTTGCACAGGTCCTTCAGAGGGTGCTGCAACTACACATGCAGTCTTGCAATCCTAGCGGAGCCAAGAACATGATAGTATTTGTTTCAAATGCCATATCACAAGAAATTGTAACCATGCCAGCTGCACTTTCATTTGGCTGCAGCTCATACCCATCATTATTAATGGATGCTTCCTATGGAAGTTGAGGGACTAAAAGCTTTCCTTCGCAGAGGCAGTTGTGTTACACTGACTCGCGGTGTGTGCAGTTGCCTGAGTGACAGCAGTGAGGCTCATGGAGGGCTGGAACCCCTGCCTATCTTGCTGAAGAAGCGTGTGTTGATATTTCTGTGCTGCTCTTTCTGTCTGAAAGGACAGAAGAGACCCTTGAGAAGGGGAGCAGTGTGCAAGACATGGAGCTGTTTCTCAGAAGAGAATACAAACAACGACTCTTCAGAGTAATGCACACAAGGTTTCAGTTTTTCACAGGAAAATGGGGGGAATATGCATATACAGACTCACCTCTTCTAGCACCCCTCTTCCGGGGCTACAGATGATCTATATGCTGACTTAAGCTCTGTGATTTGATGCTCTGTAAGAGAAAACTTGCAGCGTTTCCAAGCCAGACTTCGTAGCCCTCCTATGTCTTTTCACTGCTCAGGTGCAATGTATCACCTCTCTGTATCATCTGCCGCAGGGCTGGTAAGGTGACCAGCTAACTGATTTAGTGGGACGTCAGATCTGGCATTTCCCTTTAAGTGCATGGAAAGCAGTTCTTGACTAAAAGGAAAGTGGGAAGGAGGCGAGCAAAACAGAGAGAACACATTTGAAACAACATGCCCACATATCCTAAAAGGAATCTGAGAGAACAGGGACCTTTTGGGGAGTAGTCTCTGATTCTAGTAGATCCACACCACCTCTGGCTGCTGGCATTTCTAACCTCGCAAGGCCTGTTCTGGAGAATTCACATAGATGGGCAGCTCCCAGAGCTCGATCATGTGGTAGCAAGATTTAAGCTGCTACAGCAGGCAGAAAAAAACATTGCTAGTGTTAGGTGATCCACTCCAGTATAAAGACTGATCACAGAAATAGAGCTTCCTACTTAATCCCAAGTAGCATGGGCAGAACTGCTGCTGATGGAGAAACTAAACAGGCACCTGCCTAAAACAGGTACCAGTAAAAGCCTAGAGAATTGTAGCACCAAGAACGGGATTGTGCCTCCTCCTTGTCCTGTGTCAGACGTTTGTACAGCAGGACTCATTGAGGATTAAATACAAATCTTGTTCTTGCAGATTTTCCTAACAGAACCATTGTCTATTAGATATAGAATTTAAAAAATCTTTTTACCAAGAATCCTTAATCCAAAGTGGCAAGAGGCTGCTTCCAGCTACAGATGTCCTTTAGCTTGGTTGATGACTCCTGCTTTTAGGACTGAAGATGGTGAAGATTTTTTTTATTGAAGGCTAGACATGGATTTGGTACAAACAGGTACTTGTAATGATATTGCCTGACTCAGAAACATCTTGTCTTCCACCACCTACATCTTCCTCCAGCTCCCAGTGGAATCCATATTTTTGGGGCTTTTGCAGAACAGTAAAGAAAAAATTGTATATTCCAAATGATCTCTGCACCAAATCTTTTATTTAACTGCACATAAAATAATTTTGCTTTGGAAAACTGATGGTTAATGTGGTGCCACTCATTTATACAAACCACACTTCTTTTCAGGAGCAGTTACTGCTAAGTTCTGAGGCATTTGCAGTGGCTAGAACAGAAGATGGGGAAGGACTGAAGGAATGAAATACCAGAGGATTCAGCAAAATCAGCTTAGGTCTGAGTAGCTACAGGGCTCTAGAGGATCAAGGTAAGCTCTGACACACTGCAAGGGAAGCCCGCATATGCGTAGGCTAGACTGGCTAATTATACAAGGGAAATATGCTACCCTTAATGAGTAATTTGCCTTTTCTACAGAATGAATTGTTAAAATTTTAGCACTATCATCTGAATATACATTCATAGATGCACTAACGTAAAGTTCGCTATATCTATTATGTATATATATACACAAAAAATAGAAGTTATTGATTAAATAGGTATCTGTGGTATACAGAGTGGAATTAATCTAGCGTGGGAAGAAAACCCAGATTTCGCTTCCACAAGTTTTCACGACACCATCAGCAGAATTGCCCCACTCTGTTTCCTTCTATCACAGAAGTCACGTAGCATTTCAGGCTGCTATGACTGCAAGTGCTTTGACGTACCCATAAAACAAAATCAGGTATGGAACTGCAGAGCTCCAGTTCTCCTCCTTCAGCTTCCCCCCATATGCAACAGGCTAAATAACATTGCACATTCATACAAAATACAAAAATATTTAACTCTGTTGAAACCACTGAGGTCACATTATCTCTCACCTAGGGAAATGAAGCATAAGAAAGGTAGATCTTAGCTTCCCGCTGGACACTTAGGCTCCTGCACATAATAAGACCTCTAGGTCCACCTTTAAACATCATCTAATTCTTCTATATTTTTGTTATAGCCCCAGAGTTTTTCAGGACTTTAAATTGATCTCCAAAGCTTTAATGCTTTTATAATTGACAATTAGATAAAATTATGATGCTTTCAACTTACCTGACCCATGCACGTATCTTGTTTGAACTTCCTCCTTCATAGGATTCACTGTCAGTTTCAAAATACTCAGTTGCAATCATACACTTTAGCAACAGTGAGAAACCCAAGTCTGCCTCTGAATAGGCACTGACCATAAGAATTTTACAGGCTCAACTTGTCACTTTTATAGCAGAGAGAGATTTTAAATAGATTTCTTTATGCTAGACAAACTTTCTCTCTATCCTTACTCTCAAATTCACTTAACAGGCAGAATCTGATCTGAAGATCATTGCAAGATGGGAGTAGTAAGGCCAGATTTTGAATTGATCCTGGGGGGGGGGGTGTTCAAGATGGCATAGGGTTTTAAGACTAAGATAAGATATGCAGAGAATGTTGACATTTTTCTTCCTCATCTTCTCCACCTCTACATTCAGATTTCAGACAGTGTTCCAGAAAACTCACCAATCTCTTGCTTCTGAAGAAATCCCTCATAGATCTTTGCCCCTCTATGTTGGTCCATCAAGTTTACTGATTTTTGCAGAATTTCATTTTGTGGTTTCCTTTCTCTCCACATTGTCAATTTGTGTGCAGCCCACACAGAACTAATCTAATTATGGGCTAAATTGGGTAGAAAACACTCCTCACTCTGCAGGTGAAGCAAAACCCACCAAAAACACTCTGCATGTGCAGGGGGGTTAGACTGGATGATCTCTAGAGGTCCCTTCCAACTTAAGGATTCTATGAAAACAGCACTTCAAGTTTTTTTTTTTTTTTTTTTTTTTTGAGTCAGATTTAATGAATGCAGAAGGTTGTGCTGATGCTGAAAGCAGCAGATTCTTCTGGCTAGTAAAACTGCTGGAGTGATTTCGCCATTCACACACTTGCTAAAAGTAGCAGCAAGATTTGCATAACCTCATTATATGCTGACACATTACTGTTGCAAGTTAGTGAGATCTTTCACTGACAATTACATAAATCAGGAACAGTATGAATTCTCACATTATTTTGTTTTCATACCTGCTCATTTTAAGCACTTTAAGTGTACTCCTATATAGTAGTAATTCATTTAGTTATCAAAGCGCTGAAGAGCTACCTGAGCTGTTTCAAAGTTGCCTTTGACAAGGATTTCACCATCAAAGTACAGCAAAAGTTAAACCACTAGGTCTCTGTCAATAGAAAAAAATAAGTGTTTACTCATGCTAAATAACACAGCATGCAATTCAAAGGATTAATCCATCCTGTCAATAAAAATTATTTCTTCATCTCAAAAGCAAGACCTTATAATATGCTTAAGCTTGAATGTTTACGCATTAGGTATATTGACGTGCTTTAACACCTGAAGCCTCCTGTTTTTTGCTGTAGGAAGCCCTGTATTCACAGTTGCTAACAAACCTTATTGTTAATTACATAACATGGCAACAAGCAATAGAGAATGAGCAGGTGTCTCAACGAAGTGGAATTCCTGCTCATTCGCCTGTGCCTGTACCAGTCTGCCTCTAACCCACTGCAGTGAAATTATTTGCATATTCAGGCTGAACTGGCCTTCCCAAGAAACAGTGAGAGAGACAGACTGTTCCTTCCAACCACAACTCTGTGACAAGCTCTCCTGGTGCTGGAAAGCAAATGGCATCTCACACGTTGTTAAGTTACGCAGATCTTTCGTGATGAGAGTGTGTTTCTTGCTGATCCCATCCCAAGGGACAGGGAACACCAAACATTTATTTGTAAGGAACAGGAGATCAGACATGCTATAAGGGTTAAAACCCAGATGTGGATAGAGCTGTCCTTTTGTTTTAATGCCTAAGTTTATATCGTCAGGAACAGGTGGCCCAGTGCAGGCTAATCTTCTCTCGCCTGCAAAAACATACTATAGGGTGAGACTTTATCTGGTATTCTGGAACAAGCATCTTATTCGAAGGACACCAAAAAAAGAAACCATCACAAGTCAGTCAGTGTTTAAGGAATTTTTATTAAAGCAAGAATTTTATAATCCAAATTACGTTTCTTTGCTCAGCTATCAATTCTCACTGTCAACTAAAACAGTGGTGATATTCTGAGCTTTTCCACAGTAAAGAATTACAAAATTAAAGAAAGGAATGCTTAAATTTTTGTACTGTGCTGAAAATTCTTTTTCCCCCGGGTTTATAAAACATTAATTTGTATTTTTTATTTTACTATTTTTTTTTAAGTTTTAAATCAATAAGTAATCTAGGACTAACACTTGTTTTGCTAGTCCCGGCATTGCTCTGTACATAAGCTTCAAAGTTTCCTTTCCTTTTTTTATTTATTTTATATTTTGCAATGTTTTTCTCAATATTTAATAGTTTTTCCATGTTTAATTTTTTTTTCTTCGGTGAAGCGAAGTTCTAGATTGTAGTCCCGGATCTTTCTGTAAACAAAAATAATATTTTTAGTTTTCAAAATTAAAGCAGTTCTCATTTCTGGTATACGGTCAATAATATTTTGAGCTTTCACAGTACCAATCATACCACACAAAATTTCATATCTCACTTTTTACAGATGTAGAAGGTATCTTCCTTTGAAAGCCAACAACTGAGTCTAGGATTCTCTTTATGTAGCACTAAGTGTGGCCTTGGACAAGGACTAAGCACAACAATTGGTTCCTGGAACTAATTTGAATGCAGGTCACCTCCCTCCACCCTAAAGCCAGACTACCAAATCTCATACTGAGAAACACTAGCACTTAACTCTAAGTATGTTCATATCCTAATTACGGAAACATTATGGGACACAAGAAGTTATGTTATGAAAGTCTGAGCAGTTTAGTTTAGGACAAACTATTCAGTTCATCTCTACTGTGAAGATGGCACTAGTAAAACAAAGGCGTGGGGAAAGTGACTTTAAATTCTGCCTCCAAAGATGGGTTACAGAAATGAAAAAAAAAATTAAGTGATCAAATTTGAAAATCAAGCCTCTCCAATTAATAAGTATTAATCTGAAAAATTAATATGCATGCAAAACTAACTGTACTGAAGGGTGAACAGATGCCTGTGTTATGCCAAATTCTACAATACTTTTTCCCTCTTCAAACTGAATATAGCAGCCTTTTGCTTCTTTCCGAATTGTAAATTTAAGATATAAACTCCATAAAAGATAATCAAGACAGCATTTTAACTGACATTTAACTTAAATTCACAAACATGTAAAGTCAATACTATACATAGTTTAATAAATTACTGTGTACTTTCAGATCTGGGAAAGCAATTAGACAAGTTACAGTGTAACTAAACTATTTCATATTTGCAGAAAAATAAGGCTGGAATCAAGATTAATTCTCCTCTAAGAGAGAACCCTCTAAGGTTAATTCTCCTACAAAATTCTGCTTGAACAGCAGAATGGTGGTGTTTGATAGAACTGCTCATCTTTGCAAGCGTGCCCAGAACTGAAAGAAGCTAATCTCATATTCTAGAAATATTCCTGCCAGCATTTTCAAAGTTTAAATTAAACATACAGTGTCTTTTATTCAACAAAGTTTGAATCTTAAATTCCTCTGAGGATCTCAAACAGCCTCAGGTAGATACAGTCTTAGCCTCTATTTTTCTTGAAGACTTGCATTTATGAACTACAGAACTGACTAGAACCAGCCCAAAACATGTCTCAACTGTGACAATAAATGCTGCTTTTTTTGGCTGCAAACAATGGAGGGCAATGAAGCATTTTACTTAGACGCCATAGACTAAGACTGCTCTAATCCACCTATAAAAATGTATTCCACACTAGAAAACTTACCTATTAAACACTTGGAACCCCAGTGGGATTATTAACTGCCTTTTGAGCAGCTTCTTTAGCTTGGTGGGCTTGTAGTACGGCTACAGCTTCATCAACCTGGTAAATAAAAACAAGAACAAGGGTAAGCTTAATTATTTCTGTACATTTTGGGAAGCTTAGTTATTTCTGTATATTTAACTTAATGAAGCAGTTTAAATTACACACAGGAATAATATCTGCATCAATGAGAACAGGATAATGGTTACAGCCCCAGTTTATGTTAGTGTAAGTCACTGCCGCCCACTGAAAGAGGATATTCTAACTTCTTGCCCCAGGTTACTGCATTACTGCAACTCCACTCTGCCAGCATAAACACACGCTAAGCCAGTGTGGATTTAACCTAGCCTGAAAGCAGTGTAAGGAAAAATGCACCCACCTTCGAACGAAGAGATTCAGGAGACTCGAGCATGTGAAGGAGTTCGGAGTTGTCAATCTCCAACAACATACCAGTGATCTTGCCCGCCAGAGTAGGATGCATGTTTTGAATAAGAGGAAATAGACGTTCACCTAGGAGGGAAAAAAGTCACCACAGTGACTTCACATGTCCGTTACAAGTCTTTTCCTAACACATACACCAATACCTTTATCCTCTGCTACAAGGCACAGAGAAAGAAACTACGTACATACCTAACATCTGCTTTTGTTCTTGTGGAGGGGCAGAAGCCAACATGGAAGCAGTCAAGGGTTCCTGACCTTGCACATGGACAGCAGGCTGCAAATTAATTTAACACCATTTAAAATAAATTCTTGTCCCTAACTAGAGGAAGCTTCAAATGCTCAATGTCCCACAACTCAGCATAAACTGTATACACCCTTAGAGATGCAAAAGAAACTCCCAACTAGGTCCCATTGATATAACAGTGCTCATAAATGCTGAGTGATACTGGAGGTGAGTATCAAGCACTGAATTGTGCAGCAAACAAGTAGAATTCAGGCTGAAGTATGAGGCAACTGGAAAACATAAGTAACATAGGAATATCTCCTGCCCAGGTCAACCTGAAGTGTATCTGAAGGCCTAAATCTAACTTTGGTGCCATAATCTGGACCCTGAATTTTAGAATAACCAAGAAAAATTTTAACTGCAAGTCTCCTGCCACCTGCCCCCAACCATTTATCTGCAAACAAACAAAAAACATGTAGCAAAAGCATGCTGAAGCCCAACAGCACATACCTGCTGCATGGCAACCTGTGGCTGCGTGTTGAGATGTTGCTGGGGATTGCGGACCCCTGCAGCGTATTTGTACTGTGGAACTGTGCGTACAGCAGGAGTAGCTGCAGTAGCTGCTGCGGCAGGACGTGGACCCATTGTCTGTGTCGATGTATTAGCTGTGAAGATAACAAGTCCGTATGTGAATAATTCAACTTTTATTCAACATACAGAAGTGAAAACAGGCAGAAATGAATACCTAATTTAGGTACTGCATTGTAGATTCATCTCACAGTAGTACTGTCAATTGTAAGACCACTGGTCACATATTAGGCTTCAAATTACGAGGTTTACCAAGAGTTACTTCCAAAACACTTAATTGCTTTTCTTTTTTCTTTTTTTTTTGTATAACAAGTACAAAAAAATCACTTTTGGCTGAGTGCTGACTTAATTTGATTTCTTAAGCCTTTATAACAGTAAGTCATCCTAAAAAAGTATTTTCAGGAAGTAGCTAGCTAAAAATGCTATTGTCTAATATGTTCTGGGCAAGTTAAGACTCCATTACAATGAATTCTGATTCATTTGGCCATGTTCACACATTGCTCATGCAATACTTTGCTCACTGTCTTCTATGACGATGTATTTTGTAAAACCTCTTCAATATTTGTACACACAACCTATTATTATAATTGCCAGTGTTTAGTAATAGCAGGACCTGTCATTCAATACTATTAAAACACATGCTAAAGAAAGGAATAGTTCATGCATGAGAGGGACCACAGCAGGAGTCTGATTTTCAGCCTTCACTGGAACAGCATTTTGAGCAGCTCTTAGAAGATGATGATAGTTCATCTAGTAAAGAGCCAATAAAGAGGGAAGTAGTAACACATGATACTGAACTTCTTTAAGAGGCATTCAGAACGTTTTTTTTCGTACTTCCGTCATTTTGCAGAAATGAAACCTGAGACTCACCAACACGTTGTGTTGACATGACTCGTGGAACTTGTGAAGAAGCTGGTCTCATGGTACTGAATGGTGGTCTGGGTGCTGCTGGGCGGATAGCACCAGGCATGTTTTGGAACGCTGTTTTAAAAAAAAAAAGTATAAAGTTATATCATGAAACACTGAATGGTGTGAAGAGCTCTGGTCTAATACCATATAACATGAACCAGATCCATGCTGTAATTCAATGAAAATGTATTAAAAAGTTGGAGGTAAATGCTATAGAGTTTCCAGCAAGCTCTAGAAAAAGGTAAAGTGACTTACGATGAGGTCTGGCACCCTGAGCAGTCCAGCGAGGACTTGGTCTGAGCTGAGCAAGTTGACTGGTGGGGTAGTACGCAGCACGGTTCTGAGTCTGTCAAACACAAACACAGTTCAGAACTGCTAATGGCAAAAGGTCTGCCAAAAGTCAATCACCTTTCTGCTACGAAACAGGAATGCTGAAATTATGGATATGTGTTATTATCTACTGTTAAATCTAAACAAATTGTCAAATCGTATCCATAGCGTAAAGTATTGAGTTACTCATTTCTGAACATACCTGTGGGATAGCTGCCATGAAGTAACCTGAAGGAGGTGCTGGTTGGTAGGGGTTGATTACAGGATTAGGTACTGCTCTTACACTTGCCATTCTCTGCATATACTGGTTGGTAAGATGAGCCTGGCGCTCTTCTTTACGCTGGGCTAGAGCTACATATAAGGGTTTAGTAGCCACAATTCTACCATTCATCTCTGTGACAGCTTTGGTGGCTTCCTCTGGTGAAGAAAAGCATACGAAACCAAATCCTTTGCTGCGGCCACCTTCCATCATAACCTGTCAGTATAAAATTCAGCATTAAAATAAGAGAACCTTGTATCTATCCCTATTAACTTACATGAGGTCTTTTTTCAAGTTAGCACAAATGAGATCACAAGTTTGTTTTACTGAGGTGATTTACATAATGTAATATAATTGCTTAAATACAAGTTGCTTAGTGAATGCAGAGTAAAATCTCAGTAAAGGAACTATGAGCATTGAAAAGATGTGATTTTCTTATATTTATGTCAGTACTTTTCATTCAAGACAGGATGATCATCATCATTCTAAAATGTACAGAAATCAGGAAAGTAATGACCATACACATATAACAGCAGTAGCCGTGTTAGGCAACTGGGTCACATCCCTGCATTTTACTAGTGTTAGTCAAAGAAAAGTTTCTCTTCCTTGGGGAAAGTTCCCTGCTCATCTTCAAAGAAGTGGAATCCACAAATTTTACTTTACCTTTGCACTAGTGATTGTGCCAAATGGTGAGAATTCTTTTCGAAGACGTTCATCATCAATTCCATCATCAAGATTTTTCACGTAAAGGTTTACACCCTAAAAAAAAGAAAGAAAAAGTCTAGTTATTTTGAAAGCAAATGTTCCACATGAATCTAAAAGTATCATAAAATAAGTATTAGTTCTATCAAATTAAAAGCAAACCTGGTATCTGGTGATCCTGTCCTGTTTCATTTGTTCAAACTTGCGCTTGAGCTCCGTCTGTCTTTCCACCTTTTTCTGAGCCCGGCCAACATAGATTTGTTTCCCATTAAGTTCTTTTCCATTCATCTCATCTACAGCCTTCATTAAGAAACAATTTTTAACAGTGTTTCAGTACTTTTTCTTTTATTTTTATAAAGAAATAACAAGAAAATACTTCAAAGTTGCATAAATATTCTTAAGAAAAACTGCTTAGTACAACATCTAAAATATCAATTACTGAAAGTATCCCACAATTTCTCTGTTCAGTGTAAAATGGCAATTGCTTTCTGAATGTGCTTCTACCCAGGATAAATAAAAGTTGTAAGAAGCAGAAAATTTTCTCTCATAGGAAGTTTAAAAAACATTTTAAAATAAATATCTGAATCTGGAGATTTTACTTTACTCTGTATTAACTTACAGCTTGCATATTTTTTTATAGTTTTCATTAGGAAAACACAGTAGGAAAATAACCTTTGTTTTACAGTTTTGAGTCACAACTGCTCAATTAGTTTCAAAAGAGATCACCATTTTACTCACACAATCATGAGAAAATAGATATTTTGTAAAGAATTGGAATCTCTGATACTCTTTGAACATTTTGTTCCCGACTACTGTAAGAAAAGCAATTAGTCAATGACATGAGAACTAAGTATTTTAGATGCAAGACAGCATTTGCTCCAGTCTTTTGCTTGTATACTTGCACTACTAACAAATAAGAGAAATACTTTTTGAAAAGCCAACTCATTGTGCTATTTTTTTCATTTGTAATAAGTTTTTTATTCCTGATGCTATATTCCTACTGTCATAGTAAACTGTTAAATAAAAGAAACCAACCATCAAAGAATGAAGTTATATAGCTTACTGGCATGCTACAGACATACACACAAATTAAAAGGACCCTTTCTCCAAAGTTACTCTTCAGAGTAACAGCAGCATCATAGGGCTCTGATTATTCTTACAGCTGTGCCAAATGTGCTCTGTAAAACTAATAGCTTTCCTGCTGACTTTGCAGGGTTGAAGTCGGAAAACACAATTCTTCCTGCCTTGCACTGGCACAAACGCTTTGTGCAATCAAATTGCATTCAATTATTCACCCGGGTTTTGCAGGGATGTTGTAATTCACTATGTATATTGCTCAGCATACGTCCAGATCTCTGCAAGACCTTCAAGCACAACTACAACAGGTTCTTAAGTTATTCAAGATTCCTCATTTCTACACCAATTCAAGCTGCCTTTAAGAGTATCCTAATTTAACAGGCCTCTCAAACCAACTTACATTTGCTCATTTATAAGAAAGCACTTTAAATGATAGAAAGTATGCTAAGTCAACTAAGCAGCAGATTTCTTTCCTCAATGTCCTCAATCAATTACAAAAAACCCTCGATGAATTTTCAGGACTTCAAATGACTCGGAAGAGGCTAATTATTCAGATCGCAGTTTATAAACACCTTAAAACAAAGTCCAAGCGCTTACTTTCTGGGCATCTTCATGTCTTTCAAAACTAACGAAGCCAAAGCCTTTGGATTTTCCACTCTCGTCGGTCATAACTTTCACACTTAAGGCAGGACCTGGAAAGAGAATGTAAAAACTTATGATGCACATGCAGAATGTACTCTCTTCATATGCCAACATAAGCAATAGTCTAGTAAGCATCACATATTAATACAAAATTGCTGGTTTTTCCACTGTGGTGCTGAACACTAGCTGTTTGGGCTGAAATCTGCCATGCAGAATTTCTTATTGTATTTTAATTAAAAACTCTGCAGAAATTTCATTTTATTAAAAATGACATTTAAAAAGTATTTACACTTCTCTCAAAACAGGCACTGAAACCAGACAGGAGGTCTTGAGTTAATGGCAGTGCTTTGCCACCATGTATCCTTGTGAAAGTCCACCCTAGCTTAACAAGTTCTGAAACTCTTGAAAAAAATCACAATTCAGACTCACTTGAGACGAATATTAACAACTAAATTCAGCATTTCCTGTGAATATTGCTTAGGGCACAGGTATTAGAGCTGCTATAAAAGACATCTACAACACAATCTTTTTCTCTAAATGATACCCAGTGAGAAACAGCAAAAGCATGGAGTGAAAAAAAAGATGCAAGAAATGAAAATCATGAGGATGAAGACGCAAATAACTCTGTATGAGAATAAGTAATTCAATTTAAAAAGTTTCACATTTCTTATTTCAAGAGTGACACAGTATATGTTACTATATCATGACCATATGCCTACCATAGTTTTGCTTTCTCGTATAGCCAAGGATCAAGGTAGAATTAATAGTTTGCTAATGACAAAATTCTTATAATCTTGTAAGAAGGAAAAATCAGTTGAATGATAAAAGTTGAGATACACTAAATAAAGATAAGGCTGCAAAACAGTGACAAAGCAGCAAAAAACTTACCACATTCTGCAATGAATTAATAACTTCTGTATTAAAGCAGAAAAATCTTAAAACAAAAACCTTAAAAATGTGCAAATTCTATTTAAAATATTATTTAAATAGATACTTTAATGTCAGATTATCAGAAGCAATTCTGATTGGTGGATTACAGGTACTATTCAGATTATTTGAAATTTGGTGGATGCTACTTGAAAATTTTGAATTAGAAATTGGAATCAAGTGCTAGCATTTCAGTATCTATTTTCTGTATCTCCTTTACACAGCTGCCTGATCGCTCACATGAAATGCTGTGCAGATACAAGTAATCTGAGCTTTACTGATGTTTATATAAACTTAAACTTTAAGACATTACCAAACTTGCCAAAGAGTTCCTTAAGTCTTTCATCATCCATGTCTTCTCCAAAATTCTTGATGTAAACATTGGTGAATTCTTTTGCTCTGGCTCCAAGCTCTGCTTCGCGTTCCTTGCGGGATTTAAACCTTCCAACAAATCTAGTTACAGGAGAACAGTGTAGATTAAAGCAAGTCTGTTAAGATGTAAAGTTTTATTTTAATCCTTTGACATCATAATGTTATTCTATATCAGTCTCATTGATCATCATAAGCATGAAATTCTTTAGATAAAATAGTCAAGATAAAGCTCCATCTGAAAAACAATTTTACTATCCGTTTTCTATATCAGCGTGCTTATTGCAATTACTAGCACAAATAGGCTTTTGAGCCATTGGCAAGATTGCTCATTCTTATAAACCTAAAATAGCAGCTTTGACATCAGGAGCTACAACACTGGGGAAGAATCCTAAGTAAAGAGGGTAAACTGAAATTCCAGATACCAGCACAGCCTCCTTGTTAATACTGAAGTTTGACAGGTGTAAATCCGTTACCATTCTCTAATGGTAAGCAAGGGATATTTACCCTACCCACCGCTTCCTCTCCCCCCCACCATTCCAACACTGTTCAGCTTGCTCTTTAGTAAAATACCATTTGTGAATTGGCTAGAAGGTCACTAAAGGTCACTGATTCTGTCAGAGAAGGAACAGCAGCTAAACACAACACTCAGACTCAAAAACCCACTCCAGAACAGAGGTTGCAGCTGCATGGCTAACACTTTTGCTCAGCAATTTTATTGAACTGTCCAACTCTATAGTTCCGATTCTAGCAGATCTAATGAAGAATATAATAAACTCAAGTTTTCCTTACATTTTTGTGGCTTGATTTATAGTAGCCAAGAATGATTGTACAATCAGTACTATCAGAATTCAGCAGATTTTGAAAGTGAGTTTAATCTACGTTGAATGCCTTGTTTGAACAGGACCTCACACAAAGTTAACTCTTATAATGTGTTTTATCAGACATTTACATAAATGTTGCGATTTTACATGATGATAAAAAGATGAAAGTCAAGTGAACATCCACAATCAAGCAGGAAAGCTTAAGATTCAAAACCATATGTTCTCCTTGGAGATGGCTTGATTCATCCACCTCAACATATAAAATTAATAGGTGATGGTATCATTCATGACGTTTTCTGTCCTTCTTTTTCCAAAACCTTGCAAGAGCTGTTCTTTTGCAACTGAACAAAATATAACAATTCCTTAGGCATAGCTGAGGATCTTTCCATTTCTGGAGCACAGAACAGTTATACCAGTAAAACTTCTTGTAGTTTATGTGTTTTACTCCCACTCCGTAATATTAAGACACTGATTAAAAAACATCTAGTGTAATCAGACTGCTATACAAAATTCAAATGCTTTATGGCTTTATATTTCAACAAAAACGGTCATTACTGTACCTAACAAGACAATTCCTATAAAGAAAATACTGGTCAGAACACCTGAAGAATTTTATCTCAGACCAGATTAGCAAAGCAGGGATAGCCCCAAAACCACCAAATTAAGTCCTCATACACTCATTATAATATTGACTTGCTATATAACTAAGATATAACTAAAACATCTTGTTTTCTTTTTCTTAGATGCCATTATTAGCATGGTTTGAATTCATTTCGATTTTTAAATACCTAAAAAGTAATTTTTAGAGTATTGCTAGTACTAAAATTCTAAATCCTCTTTAGAACTGTAAATGTTCAGAACAATCTGTCTTTTCTGCATAAGCTTTAAGAATGTGTGCGTTCATAAAATGAATTTTAGTCTGTTGATCCCAAACTATGTATTTATGTACTTACACTTTGCGGTCATTAAGCAGCATACCATTCATTTTTTCAATAGCTCTTTCTGCAGCTTCTTGTGTCTCAAAATGCACGAATCCATAACCTTTGGATCCATTTTCATCACATACCACCTATTAAAGAAAAATTCTGTTGTAATAGCCATGACATGGCTCCAGTCTAATTAGATTTTTTTTTAATGTTAAACCATTAAAGATGCTAATAATTTTCCACTGACCTTACAAGACAGAATGTTTCCAAAAGCAGAAAATGTGTCATACAAAGCTTTGTTATCAATTGACTTGTCCAAGTTTTTGATGAAGATGTTTCCTACACCACTTTTGCGTAGAGATGGATCGCGCTGAGACCACATGATGCGGACTGGTTTGCCTTTAATGACATCAAAGTTCATGGTATCCAAAGCTCGTTCAGCTGGAAAAAAATTGTGAAATTAATCAAAATACTGAAGTTACTTCAATAAGCACACAAATAGCATCTAAAGCACAATTCTTCATAAAGCCTAAGCTAAAGTCCAGCATCACCAACAAAATAAAAACCAAACTTCCAAAAGAAAGGCCTATCAAAGTAAAAACAACAATTCTTCAAAGAAATCTACAATTTAACAAAAAAAGAAAAATGAAGAAGGTATACCAATCAGCTGGATAAACAGCAGACATCCCAGCAGCCTAAAGGTTGGAAACCCACCCACTATGAAAAGCTGTTATGATGAAAGGAGAAGCAATGTATCGATTGATGGCAACTATGACCTATCCACACCAGGAAAGATTTTTAACATGTGTAAAAAGTAGTTGCCCTCTCCCTTCCCTCTCTCCACATTAATTATACCAACACATTAATAATAGGCTTTTACAGCTATAACTCATGCCTCTTATTAGACACAGCTCCTAAACAACAGATACCCATAAATTGACAAAACTGCTTTACTAGGTGCCGTACAAGAGTGGTTCCTAAAGTTGTTCCTCACAATTTTTAGTGGAAAAAAATTAAAACTACGATGTACTTCCAGGTGAAACAGAATTCAGAGATAATAAAAAAGTCAGAAAGCCAATATTTAATTTTGAAAATCTGAAATATCTATTAAAAGCACATTGAAATATATGAGTGCTCAATAAAGTGCAAGCATTAATAGAGTAAACTGAAGTAATATAAACCAGTGTTAACCAGTGTTTTTTTTTGTTTGTTTTTTTAAAACTCCAGTGGAGTACTTTTTCCCAGTAGAACTCCATGACCAACTTTTCAAAGCCTGAATTCAAGAGCTCAGTATATTTAGATATGGAAGTGCCAAGGCATCCACAGTTTTCATGATATATCCTTTCAAAGCAACAAGACATAGCTGTAATGTTTTAAGCCAACAAGTCACTTACGCAAAAAATAGCAATGGGTCCAAATCATGACATACATTTTATGATCTCCTATACTAACAGTTTTCCATTTTTCTATATGGCATAACTTGAAGGATATTGTAAAAAGATCCCCAAAATATGTGAAGTCACACCCATTGGTACGAAATCATTTACTGCAACCTGCATATAGCAATGTCATGTTAACAAGACTGAATTTCTTTTATAAAGATGAACCTTTTAAAACTTAATTCACAGCAGAACTTTTTTCTCATCTTACTGCTATATCATTCCTGTGAAAAAAGCTTTTTGTAATCCATGAGTTCTTTAACACTGGAAGACATTTCAAAATGCATTTTCCTGCTGCAAACACTTAGAAAGATAACAATGCTTTTTTAATGGATAGAGCAGAGGTGAAACAAAGCAAATGATTATTTTCTGTCTGGTTACAAAAAAAACCCCATATTCACAATCACGTAGATGGGCACAGTAGCAACATAGTAATGGCAAGCCAAAATTCAGCTTAGTACTAATTTAAAACCAGTAGCCGTGTTTCTCTTCTCAGGAAGAGAACTGAAAAACAGTCACAACTATAAAAACCCATTCTAAAAGCTTACCAAATGTTTTTGTTCTTTAAGTTCTGCTTTTATCTTTAGCTATGTTGCTGGATATCATGGCCAAATAAAAAGTTATCAGAATCTATCCAGCTGGTAGATCACACTATCTCCTTTCTTGCTGTGTTTTCAGATTACAATTGAAGATGAAGATGTAATTTGAAAGATATTTGTGAAAGTTAATTAGGTACACATCTATAAGTCATTTTCCTTTAAAAAAGCACGAGTGAAAGCTATTCAGTTAACACTCTTACCCTATTCACGTGACAGTAGCAAGCAAGCAGCTGATACAAAGCTGAAGCCTGCATTTCTGATAGTGAGAAATGATAAGCATGGAAAAAAACGTAAATTATCAAAAGTTGATGGCCAAACAGAATGAACCGTGGAGATCTCATATGCTACTGAAGGAACATCTAAAATTTTGGTGTTACCCTGGAAGTCATTAAAACCATCACAGCAAAAGTGCCAGTGATAAGCTGTTCATTACTTCCAGAAGTAGTAACAGGGCTTGCTTTTACTACAAAAGAGGCTTTTCTCATTCATGCTAATTGCTTCTAGAATAATCTCAACATCTGAAAAATGTGTGTTCCAGGACACATTTCTGAAACATCTGACACAGAGAGGGTCCACAGCAGCCCTTACAAATATCATCCCTCAATTACTTGTGAGCTTGTATCTTGGGCTGATGCAACTGCTCCACACAGACAAGGATATCACAGGAAGCCTCAGCTGCTCTCATCTCTTCTGTGGCATGAAAGTAGAACCAACAAGGATATCTGCTTAACCAACTACTTTGCCACTCCGCAACATATTTTAAAACATTGCTAGAATGTCTCATATGAAACTAAGCATAAGCTACCCGCTCACTATTTACAGCTACCAAAATTGGCTTACTTTCATTTGATTCCAGCTTTTTCCCATAAAAGGCTGGGCACTGGTTTGCAGGAGACAATTCCACTCAATGGTTAACTTGTTACCAAAGGGACACACCTACCCCATGCTATACTTTTGCTGATTCCGCTCAAGCTTTTATTGAATGAGTCACCAGTTCCCATTTTAGTTGTGAACAAGCTGGACAGTCAACTTTAGCAACTCCAAAATGAATAAATACTTAATGCTACATTTGCACTAAATACACAAGGGAATAGCTGCAAAATAATAAATCTGTGGAAACAAATGTACTCAAATTCAGAAGAAAAAAAAATGCAGTTTTGGATTACTCACAAATATTTCCAGTTTGGTGATTAAACAAGATTGCCTTGATTTTAGTCTGGACAATGACTCAAACCCAGAAAAGTCACAACTATAAAATGTGTGCATACCTCACAAGCATGTCATCAGGTTTAATTAGATTTTGGAAGAGCTTTGAGATCCCTACTTTACAGACAGCTGGTAATGTCATACACACCTTCAAAGTTCTTTTCAAACCCTAGCCAGTTGTTACTAGCTGTTTAATAAACAGCCTGAGAGGCAGGTAGGAATTAAGCTAAGCCAAGAAAATGCTGGCAGTTTGGGAGCTCATGCTACTTGTAGGAATAAGCATTTAACCTCAGCACAAATTCTTTTCAGGTATTTTCTAAGAATATCAAATTCTAAAATTGTTGCAAAAATTTAAGCACAAAATGTCACTTAAGTTACTTTGTTGCTATTTTAAACAAGAGCTTCTATATAGGTGCCAGATGCAAGTTTGCCATAGGTGAGAAACACTTTTAGACAAAAAAATGGAGTGGATTTAAAATAATACAGACTCTTCTATATTACACTTAATGCAAAAAAAAAAAAAAATAAATAAATAAAACAAAAAAAAAACACTCACAAAAATGCTACTGCTCCAAATCCGCAGCAAACATATTCCCAAGCTCTGAATCTAAGCACTTATAAGGTGAAAAAAACATAGTTCTAAGATTTTGGCAGATTGCAAGATTCAGACACAAAAGGCAGGACTCAGTATGTAGCTAAACTAAGCACAAAGATAAGGTCAACTCTTACATTCTATTACCAAAGGGAGAAAACCACCTGAATCACCTTCAAACCTTGCCTTGATGCTATCATTCCACCAGTACTGAACTGTTCTGCGCTAACCCCTTATTTTATTATTTTTCTTTTGAGAATACTCTTAAATTTTTAATCATTTGAAAGTAGACAAAAGTACGCTAAAGTAAGCATTTAAATCCTCTCATTCTATACAATGTCTGAATAAATTAAAAGGTCTCTGAGGTAAGAAGATTGGTAACAGGTAAAATAACATGTTAGAAAAAATGTGAGACAATAACTTTTACTATGTATACACAGGTAGAATCAGAACACCAGAAGTCTGATCTGATAACCCCCATACACTGAAGCTAACTTTGAAAGCCAGTTAATTCAACTGCTTGAAAAGTCTGGGGCTCAAATCTCTCATTTTTACAGTGAAAAATTGAACCAGTATAGTAGGAAGGAACTATACTTGCAATCAAATGTGCTCTTGCTGAACGGAGTATTTTTCATTTTTATCAAAGACTCCAACAAAACGTACAGCTGTTCACATTTGGTACATTTTATGAAAATCCCCTCCAAATGAATGAGCTGGCCTGCCAAAGTTTAGCACAAATGGATGATCAGAACTATACAGCAAGTTTCCTGGCTGATATAGAGTAGCAACACCACATCACATGTAAAGACAGTTTTATTTAAAAAAAGAAACCATATACGCAATGTCAAATAGTTTATTGTAAAGAAAAATGGATGAGTTTATTACATAAAAGGTAAGCGGAGGAGGCTGGAGGCTGAAGTAATTTCATCTCCTCCACACCTTTGACAAACGCCTTTTAATGTGTTCTGCTCTGGCCTGTACTCTGACTGCACGGTCTCAAACTACCGAGGGCTCCCGGCCCGTCCCATTTCCTCCTCATACTCCTTACTCACACACACACACCCCCAGCTTCCGCGCAGTTATTAAAAGGCGCTAATGACTGCGATGTTTTCTTCAAACCAGCCGTCACCTCGGGTTCCGGAGCGGGGCACACGTGGACGCGCCCGGCTGCGGGGCAGCCGTCCGCACAGCCCCCGGGAGACTCCCGCGGGTGCCCGGCGCCGCTGCAGGAGCTCGGCGGGAGCTTTCGGTTCCCGGCGGTGGAGCGAGGCGGCGCCTCCCTTCCCTCCCACCCCCGCCACGAGGCGCATGCAGCCCCGGGCCGCGCGTCACCCGGCGGCGGCCCCGCCGCCAAGTTAACCGAGCGCACGGCGCCAAGTTTGCCCGGGTGCCGGCAGCGCCGCGCCGGGCCCGAGGCGCCCAGGCAAAATGGCCGGGGGGGCGCGCGGAGCCTTCGGGCGCCGGGGGAAGCAGGGAAGGAGGGTGGGAAAGAGGCAGGCGGCTCCTCGGCGAGCAGCGGCCCAAGGTGCCCCCCGGCCCCCACGTCTCCCCCAGGGCGGCCACTCACCGTCGGCGGGCTGCTGGAAGTTGACATAGGCGTAGCCGAGCGAGCGGCGGGTGATCATGTCCCTGCAGACGCGGATGGAGAGCACGGGCCCGGCGGGGCTGAACTTCTCGTAGAGCATGGCCTCCGTGACGTCGGGGTGCAGGTCCCCCACGTAGAGGGAGGCCATGGGGTAGCTGGGGGCGCTGGGGTTCATCCTGCCGCCGTCTCCCGGCGCGGGAGGGCAACGTGGGGGGCGCTGACGAGGCGAGGAGGCCGCGGCGGCCCCGGCTTCCGTGCGCGGAGGGGGACGGCGGGAGGCGGCGGCGGCAGCGGTCCCGGCGGGGGGGAGGGGGTTACTTGGGAGGCGGATTCGAAACTTAACGGCTCCGGGAGGCGGGTGCGCGGCGGGCGGGGGGGTTGCGGCTCACTCGGCGCCGGGGCCTGGCGGAGGTCTCGGCTGTCGCTGGCCTCGGCGGGGGTCGGGCTCGCTCAGTGTCTCCTCTCGGCTGCGCCGGGTCCGGGGGCTTCGCTTCACCGGGTTATTTTATATCAAACCGGCCGGTTGCAGAAGATTGTCGGGAAGAGGAAGGCTTAAGGATTTTTTTGTAGGTTTTTTAGGATTTTTTGATTTTTTTTGGCTTTTTTAGTATTTTTAGTAATAAATGGTGCGGCGGGGCCGGGCCGGCGTGTCCGGGTGTCCGGAGCACACGCACTGCGCACACAGCTCCGACGGCGGCCGGGGGACAAGGGGGAGGCCGCCGCCCCGGCCGCGCACTATATATAGGCGCCCCGCCCCCACCCGCCCCCACCGCCCCGCACGCCACGCACCGCGAGCGCGTAGTGCGCAGGCGCCGACGCGGGTGGGGGCGGAGAGACGCGCCGCGCC
>VWPW01008645.1:872037-894412 GCA_013389825.1 Crypturellus undulatus
TCGGGCCGGTCCCGGCCGCTCCCGGGCCGCGGCCTCCTCCGCGCGGGACGCGGCGCTGCGCCCGCAGGCGGCTGCGGGGCGGAAGTGGGAGCTTTGCGTGCAGAAGCTCCTGCCTCGTGATGGGAAGCTCTTACTTTGTGGCGTGTGTCTAACTTCGGTGTTCCGTGATCGCTGGCAGACCTGGCGCGCTTGCCTCAGTACTCAAGTGTTTTCTGTACCTTTATTTATCTTCTGTATTCCGGAGCAGTGGCTCTTATGGGAACTAAAAACAGTCATGCGTATATATACTTATTATTTCTTGAGGGAAAAAAGGATACATTTAAAAGCATCTTTGTTAGCAGGGTTGTTAATACAGTGTAAAACTGGTCTAATGGAAACAGCTTCTAGATTATGTGCTCATTCTGTGAGTTTAGTGTGTTTGGTTGTTATGCTTTGTGTTGAAATGCTAAAATTTTGGTTGTAGACTGAGTAAGAATATTTAAGCTCACCCTTACTTTCATGTGTTAATGTATATTTCAGGTGTTTGCCATTCTGCTCAATCTGTGAGGGTTATGCAAAGCAGTAATATCTGATTAGAAGCTTATTAAAGGAGTATCAGGGCATATGGTATACAAAGAATTATTTTTTGAGAGAAGAAGTTCTACTGTTGACTTCAGGAAAATTGTGACAGCCCTACTACTGTTTTATTTTTAGCCAGAAAATATTTTCATAAGAATTCTTACTGTTATGTATTATTAACTAATTAAATATGATTTTAAATTTTCACACAGAAATATAGCTACATAAACTGTGCTTCTTTACCACAAATACATACTAGATTTGCAGAAGTTTTGGGGGTAACATGTCTGTGTTTCATAGATAGCTTTTTTTTCTTCTGTATTTTACATAGTTTGAACAGAAAGAGGAAGAATGACCCAAAGTTTGATATCTTGTTTTGTTTCTCTTTCATCAATGTTTGTCATCCTGAGTCCTAAACAGAGGAGTCACAGTGAATACATGCACATGTACACAGTGAATACACAGTCACATGTAGAGGATTCCACTCGCGCTCAGCAGCTGCTGCAGTTTTGCTGCTTCTTGCTGGAGGTCGCCAAACCCAGAGCAGAACTGGCATCTCCCCATCTGCCTTGTAGCAAAATGTGGCATTTTAGTTCAGCTTCCCCCAACTCAGTGTTTTAAATGTCACTTTTTCCTTCCTACTTCTCTGCTGTTGACACCTGTGCATGTGCTTCTGCCTTCTCCTCTAGGCATTTTCCTGCGCCTTTGTGTGGGTCAGTCCCTCCCTTTCTGCCCTCAGCCCTGTCTGGAACCCAGTACAATGTTCCTCTGTGGCCTAACCTTCCCCCAAAATTGCACAAGTCTTGCTTGGCAGAGATGCAGGGCTATGCAGTGATTTTGCTGTTTCTCTCCAAACAATGTATGACTTCAAAGTTTTGCAACACTAAGTGTTTTCAGGGCCGCAGAAATGTATTCTTGACCTTAGATGGATATACAGCAGATTTCAAGTTATTGTTCAAAAGGACTACAGCTTTCTAATTAAAGGTTCTTAGTATTTCTTCTTTCAGCAAAATAATGCTTTCCCCTGGTCTGATCCTCCTAGATTACACTCCTCTTGCTATGACTTGAAGCAGCAATGTAATTTTTAATAAAAGTTTAGCAACTTCCCCTTCACCCCCCTTAATAATGGTACAAAATGTTAAGATGGAAATTCATGTTTTATTTAATTTATTAAGTGGGGGGGGGAAAGCTACCCAGTGGGAGGTAGGTGTAGTTAACTGATGGGGCTGAGATGTGGCCCCCGTGTTTTAGAGCAGCGAGAAAGGATCGTACTGTGGTTGAGGCACAGGATTTTAATTAAGCTCTAGATTGTGTTGCTGGCAAATTCCATTAGTGAGTCACTTAAACATCTAAGTCCTTTATAGGATTTAATCTTATATGCTTAGTTCTGTTATTTGCCCACCTGAAACTGGCGTGCAGAGCCTTCAGTGAGGGTCAGGGTTAGAAAGGAAAGCTGGCCCATGTAGAGCTCATGTTGAGTGCTGCCTGTTGGTCTGGGGTCTCTCTGACATCCATGTTAGCTCTGGTGCTTTCAAATTCTATGTGTTGGCTACTGAAACGTGCTGTTGCATCATTTGAGTTATTCCCAAACTCAGGTGTTAAACATACGTGACTGGGCCTAGAAATTTGCCTTCTTAATAGGAACTTGTGTTTTTTTATCACAGACTTGGGATTTAGTTGGAAGCCATAATTCAGTGTTTCCTTTGTCAGCTTGAGTAAATCTAAGCCAAAGTAAGCTAAGAATTGAATGAGTGGTGATAGTTCTTTAATTGAAGACCTTTGAAGTATTTCACAATTCAGACAATAAGGTGTACCTGATGCCTCGTTCCAGCTAAATATTAATAGACCTACCAAATGGGAAAGCACCGCCATTTTAAACAGTATTTTTCAGTAACAGCAATTGATTAGCTATTTTAAACTACAGAGTTACATTCAGAAAACTTGTAGAAGAATCCTACCATAAAGATAAATAAAGATCCTATGTAATTAATGCAAAGTTGAGTTAGAATTGTTGGCTTTAGGCAGACACAAGTTTTTCCTTTTTGCCAACAATGTTGCGACTTGTAATTGCATTCTGGTCTGTAGTGGAAACAGTAAAATTATTGAAAGATGTTCATACTTCAAGAAATTTCTCACCATTGCATTTGAAATATGATGGATTACACAAAGTTGTTGGAAAGGGTACAAATTCGACCTTGTTGTTAGATGCAGACATCGCTTTTAAGTTGTATTTGAAATGTATTATTTAATCTGTATTTAAAAAGTTTTTTGGAAAAGAAAGTTTTAATTTTTAGATAAACATGTTGTGCTTCTAAGTCTCTTGTCACCTTTTGGGTTTTTCCCTTTCTATTTAGCTGCAGTGCAGTGGCATATGCTAAAGCTGCATTATGAAAGCTAAAAGGCTGAGGCTCTGTGTCAAAGAGATAAGGAAAAAAGGACCTTTACAAGGGGAGTGTCGGTTGCTTTAAACTGAGTGCCTGGTTGATAAAGCTGTTTGCTTTTGGCTGCCAACTTACTCTAGATATGCTTCTCAGTCCTAGATATTTTTGAGCAGCACTATTCCCTAATTATGAGTAACTTTTTCAAAACAAACAAACAAACAAACAAACAAAAAAAAAAAACAAAAAAAAAAACCTAGGGAGAAGGACAATCCCAAGATTTCATAGCAGCCTATTTTGGAACTTCTTGAGCCACAGGCAAAGGCAGTTTTGCTCCCCTGTTTTAGGGGCTATTGAGTAAATGTATTTCTCAGTTGTAGAAAGAACTAGAATACTAGAAAGTATTTCTATTTACTGAGATTGTGAAGGATCTGACATTTCATCAATGAAAGAAAAAAGTGTCTTCTCATCAGAAGTGTAGTAGGCAGTGGTTAATCACTTTATTATGTGCCCAAGCAAACAAAGCGATAGGTTTGTGTGATGGGATTTCTCTGCCAATGCAAAGTGCAGCAGAAGGAAAGGGGCTGTGGTTTGCAGACTATGGTCAGCAACATCACACTACTTCTTTCCTCATGTCTCCTTAAGAATGTCCCATATCCCATCACTCCCTTCGGGAAGTGTTTAACTGCTAAGCGTTGTGAGACATACTCAGGATTGGAGAGGTGGATGGAGGGAGGCAGAGGTCCTAGAGCAGGAGAGTGAGTGTGGAGCTAAGCCAGGTCGCCTCTTTTTGGAGGGGAGGGCGCAGCAGGACTTTGTGCCCAGATGTCGCTGAGTGCCCTGCAGGGCTCGCTCAGCTGCTCCGTGTCCTGGTGTCTGTCTTGCTCCTACTTCCTTTCCTGACAGCCATCTTGGTCCTGCTCTACCCCTGGCCTCGCTACAGCCTCTCCTTCCTCCCACACACTCTGCACTGTTCCCATATATCCCCTGACAGATGCACTTCACCATTCTCCAAAAACACCAGAACAGGGTATCAGGATTAATTACTGTGTCTATCTCCATTTATCCTTTACTAGCTAGAATGACTCATCCTTTCCAAGTCCTGATGCCTTCACCAGTAGCTACAGTATTTCCTCCTTTAGAACCAAATACTTGAAGCAAAGAGATTTGAGTACCTTTCTGCTGCTGTTCCAAGTCTTCCAGCTGCCACACAGTAACTGGTAAATCTTGTGTTCTTGAGGGAACAGACTTATTTCTGAACTTTTATACAGCTGTCTAGGTTAAAACAGTTTGTAATCTGTTAAAGATACAGAATCAAAAGAAGACTAGTGGAAGTTTAATAGGTGTCTTCGTCCATTTTGTGCTTTCTTAAGTGAGGTCACTGGATCCACCTCCAACTGATTTTTTTTTTAAACCTGTTCATAAAAATTCTCTAAGAGTGGCAGTTCAGTAACCTCTGAGTCAATCTATTCCAGTGCTTTACTCTCCTTAACTTGGAAAAGATTTTCCTAATGTCTGACCTAAGTTCCAGTTGCTGCAGTTTTTTGTTCTCAATCCCCTGTGGAAGTGCAGAATTATTACTTTTTAAATCTTTTTTTTTTTCCTCCAACAAAGACTTGTTCTTTGTATGCTTTGGGAATTGTCTGTTTTGGTCTTGCAGCATTGGCATAGGATGTGGATGAGACTGGCGTGGGTGCTGGCACCAGCAGGTATCACATTTCCCATGGGTGCTGCTGAACTAGCGTGTTGAAGTGACAGTGACTTTGTGCCAGAGTTTTTGCCACCTGCTGTTCCAGAGCACGTTGCCTTGCTGTGCCATGTGCTCGCTGTGTGTGTGGTAGGGGTCAGCCTTTTGTGCTCTGGGACTTCGTGTGCAGCTTCACTTTAGAGTGGGGCTGAGGGTAGCAGAGGCTCGTGCCAGAGGAAAAAAACATGCATCTTCACTGAACCAACTGCATTTCACTCATTTGCCATGAAGACCTGGAGGACTAATTGCAAACAAAAGTTTTGTTGTTCTTTATGTAAAGTCCTTTATAGTTTTTCCCTATAACATGATACTGACCACTATACATGACACATTTCTGTATTTTGTGTTCCATGGATGCAGCTTTGCCCTAAAGTCTTCTCAGGTCTCAGTCCAGGCCATTCAATCATTTTTATCCTAGGCCTGCAGCCTTTGAGTCACTATTCTGGCATCCTCTAAGGCAGTGCTGAACCGCTGCGGGCTCTGAAGTGTCGGCCTGCGGCTCCTCCAGTGCAGCTGGTGCAAGCCCTGGCAGCCCAGAACCAATTATCCCAGTTCACCTGGTGAACCAAGGAAAAGCGAGAACAGCAACTGAAAGCAAAGTGCAAAGTACAAAGGGGAAGAACACAAGGCAAGACAAAACTGAACATGTGTATGGCTTAGAGGACAGGGGAGGCCTGAGAGAGGACAGAAAAAAGCAGGGAGGCTCCTGGGTGGCCCTGCTGGGTTTGGTGTTTCTGCTTGTGACCACACGTGTGTTCTGCAGCCTGGTATCGCTGCGAGTGGGTCTGTTGTGAGAAGGGTGGGGAGGGAAACACGCAGGGAATGTGGAGATGCTGCTCGTGCAGTGTGAGGAGTTATGTATAAGAAAGCAAAGGCCTTCATATGTGGTCCTCATTTCGAGGATTTCTTATCCATGAATGAGTGCTTGTCAAGCCTGCTGGCAAAGCTCATTGCAGATGCCTCTGCACTTCGCTTTGCCCCTGCTTCGCAAAGCTACATCCTGCTCAGGATGTTGCAGCTCTGCTTGCCATGTTCCCCTGTCATGCAGTTTTGACTGTGCGCGTTTCTTTGGGAGTGATTGGAAGCTGTTGCACCCGTTGCAGGAGGGGCTGGCCAAGCACTTGCCCGGGAGTCAGACATAGGCAGGAGGCCTGAGGCTGGAGAGAGTCTGGATACAGCAAGAGCCCAGGAGGTGCAAGGGGCATCTAAAGGTCTTGTGTTTGAAGGAAGCTGATGCCACTGGTGTCAGGCTGTGAAAGCCTGACCTGGACACATGATGACAGACCCAACATAAAAGCTGCCAGTATGAAGTAAAGCCATCATGTGTTTTTGAATAATTTTGTGCTGCCATGAGGTGTTTACATAAGTAAGTGCTTCACAGCACACATCTCTTTAACACAGATTTAGGACATTAAACCTTAATTTATTGTGTAATCAAACCCTGGCTCCTGTTTTTGAAAGGATTCAGCCAGCTTGCCTTAGCCTGGGCTTCCCAGCCAAAGCTGTGGTCCTGTTTTTCCACCTTTGCTGCCGGATTGTGGAGTGTTTCTGTCAGTTCAGAGGGATCCTACAGGCAGTTAATACCTGTCAGCCAGAACAGCAGGGCCCTTTCCCACTTCACTGTATTGTCACCTGCTCCTTGCCTAGGTGTCTGACCCACAAGCTCTAGGGACAAAAGGTGCCCCTGTTAGCATTGTAATGAGCAAGTTCAGGGGCGCGTAGTGATACCAGTGGCTCCTGTGCACATTTGCTTCACAGCTGGGAACATCCATGGTCAAACCTGGGGCTTTCGGAGTAGATGGGGAGCAAAGCCCTACTGGGCCATCCTTTAGAGGGCACTGAACGATCATCTGTGGTTCCAGTGGTAGCTAAACAGATCTGTGACTCGTTGCTACTGAGGGGAGGACCATTCTCCTTCCCTGCTTTCTCCTGTTGTCCTCAGTGCTTTCTCCCTTTCTCCAGCCCATGTGGTCCTCACCACTCATCAGTTAGTCTGAAATGCCTCTGCGGCTTAAATCCACTCACAAGAGAAGTAGCAGGTTGTGGGGCTCAATGGTCTGGAGACAAAGGAGACTGTCTCAGTGCTGAAAAATATGTTCATGAGCCTTATGGTCCTTATATGTCCTTCATGGCACAGTTCTCAGGGAGTCATTAGCTCTAGTGGTTTGTTTGACCTGTTCTGTCCAAACACAGGTAAGTAGAAGGTGACAGGTGAAAGGGTCCAGTGTGGACAAAAGGAATGAAGAAAAAGAGGTTGTGCCAAGAGAGACTGCAGGCCTGGCGCCAAGAAGTGACCTGATGGGAGGAAGATACTAACTTCTGTGTGCAGCAGTAACCACAGGGCCCAGGTCGAGAGCAGGGGGCTTTTCTCCCCTCTCCTGGATGCTTCATGTCAGGTATCCTTGATTTTCCTCAGCAGCCTTTTTTCCCCTACTGACTGCGCTTCCCCTAGGCTAGGAGTCAAACCGGTTCAGTCACCTGGCAGCCTCAGAGGGCAGATAACAAAATGCCCGTGGAACCACAAATTAGCTATTCATCCAACAGAATACAACACCAAATCACCATCTTTTCTAGAAAACAGGAGGACTCTCTGCCTTACTAGGGCACTGTGGAGCTGAACCAAGTGGACTGTTGTTGCCAAGCGCTTGTTGGAATGGAAGCAGCTCAGTCACGGCCGTCCCTGCAGAGGAGCCTGTGTGGAGCCCCAGGAGGCAGTGCCCGTGGAGCTGCAGTGTGTGGTGGGAAGGGGGGCCCAGCATACTGCTGTGGCCCCGACTCAGCTGAATAGGATTTTCTGGGCTGTAAAAATATCCAGCTCTCAAAATTTGCCTCTCAACATCCTAGATAATTGTCTGGGCTGAGATTTCCTCAGTGTTAGTGGTCAATCTGGCCCATGATAATAGCACTGGGATTCCCTCCACACTCCTCCTTTCTGCTTCTTGCTTCACAATTGGAATTGTGACTAAGGGATGATGAGGAAGTCACTAGGCCTGGGTCCTGGTCCCATAGACCATTTTGCATTCACCCGCTGAGCTTACAGCTCTTTAAGTGAGAAATACCAACCCCTTGTGGTCATGTCTTGTCCCTACAACTTGAGAGCCTTCCAGTGAACTTGGTGAGGGCTTCTTACCTGCTCAGTGATTGTAGGGAGACAGGCATTGATCTGACCCAGGTGAGGGAGTCAGAAGCTGTGTGACCTTGGCCAGGACCAGGGCCTTGGCAGGTGACATGGTGCCGAGCGGACTCTGCTCCTTGCAGTCATGGGACCAGCAGCCTCCATCAGGTGTGACCATCACGGGAGCTGCTGGCAGGAGGAGGGCAAAGCATGAAATCCAGGCTGTGTAGAATGGAGATGAAACAGGACCACAGAAATGAAACAAGAGGATTAACTCTAGCCCAGTGCTACCACCTTAACTCAAAACAAGGGCTTTAAAAACAGCTGTGGCCTTCCCTTTGCTTGGTGTGCATGGTCTAAGGAGAACCTTAGACCCTCAGCTTATCTGTGGCAAACTCTTCCATTGCAGACCCTGTTGCACTCGAATACAGCCTTTCCCCCTAAACCTTCCACTGCTTTATCTGTACAAGTAAGAGAAACCCCCAAACCAGCCTAAGTTATTGGTCAGCCCCCTGGAATGAGGCAAAATCATATGGACAGGCTCTACTAAATGTGTCTGCTTAAAATTTAACCATTAAATAGCCAGTGATTCTTAACTGCAGCACAGATGAAGCTGAATCCTGAGTGAGGGAAAATAAGAAAAATTACTAAAAATATTATTGTGAAAACAAAGAGCATAAGTCACAATATGAACACTCTAAAGGGGTTTGTCCTTTGGACCGTGTGAGCTGCTCCTCTTTGAAAGAATTAGGAAATTATCTGAGCGGAACTACTACAGTTGGGCTCCCACACTCTCCCCACCGTGACGTCTCACTGCCCCGACAGCGGAGTGGGCTCCTGGCGCTGCTGCGCGTGGCTGGGCTGCCCGGGAGCCGCACCGGGGACGACTCAGCTGCCAAGGTGAACTCCTGCCCCGGGAGTTCTGCCTCCCGGTCTCTGGATGAGGCCTCCTCAAGGCGTGAAGATCTTGCCCGAGTCAGGTGCCTCGGTGCTGAGGTGCTTCAGAGGGCTCGAGTGGAGGAGTCCATGGAACACACACTTTTATTTGGGTAGGCCGTAATGCAACGGCAAACAAGAGGGCCTCGATAGACCCATGTGTGTGGCTAGTACATGGGTACAGACTGGTTTCTACTTGTTCTGTTTTTTCCCCACAAGAACAAGCAGATGCTGCATCCAGCTGCACCTTCTAGCTGTGCTGCGGCTGCTCTTGTGGTCTTGCTGGCTGCAGGGCACAATGCATGAGCAGGAATGAGCAGGTATCACTGTGCCGCGCTGGCAAATTCCCAAGGGCCCCACAATAAACAAGGAACACAATCATCCCAAACCATTTTCAAGGTCATACTAGCAAAGTACAAAGCCTGAGGGCATCATTACTACCCCGGCTTCCCAGGGTGGGCAGGAGGGCTCCAACCACGCTCGCCTTTCCCGGCTGCGCTCCCACACGGCCTGTGGAGCACCCGAGCGGCCTTCCCCGCGCTGCGCGGCCCCGACACAGGAGCGATGGCAGCGAGCTCTGCTCTGCCTGCGGTGGGAAGGAGAGCACTGACAACTCCCTCTCCTGCAAGCAACATGGCACATTTTCAAAAACACAGTGTCACAGGCAAAGTTTTTGCAGCTCCTCTTTCCCATCGTGAGTGGGTCAGCTCTCACTTAAGGTGGCTCAGTTTCTGCACAGAGGCACAGCCAGAGTATTGCCAGAGTAGAATCCCAGGGACCTGAAATCTTGATGGAAGTCACTGCAAAAGTCTCCACAAAACCTAAGGAGAGTTTCTCTAATCCTGTAGCTGCCCTTGGGCCACAGAAAAGTGGAAGAGGAGAGCAGAACTGGCTTCTGGACAGACTTGATTCTCACTTTCCCGAGTAAAAACAACCCTTTATTCTGCTTCAGGAGGGCCAAACCCAGTAAGGCATGAGTGTCCTGACAGAGACTAGTCCACAGAAAGCTCTGCTGTTGCTAGTTAACCCTGCCAGTCCTCATTCACTGTACAGTTCTTTGCATTTGCCGCACCTTCGCTTTGTGATTGATAAAACCTCCTGTCACTGTAATCAGGCAGTGGTTATTTGGGAGTGGAGTATCATGATGAAAGGCTTTCTCTTCTGTGTTTCTTTATCTTGGAAGTGATTTATCTTCCTGCTGTACTAGATGTCACCCAGGCCCTTCACCCATCTCAGCACTTCTCTGATTTTCCTGCCTAGCCTCCCTGTACCTTTGTTTTTATCTCAGAGCCCCCATGAAAGCTAGTGATTTCATAGCTAGGATTTGCCTGAGAATTACAACTGCTGCTGGGGAGCAAACTGGGCCCTGACACGTATGGCTCAGTTTATCACAAAGCAAGGTTACATGGTGAGAAGCCACAGAAGGTGGGAATACACAACCGGTTGTGCAACTCCCTTCCCCGAAGGAAATGGTTTGTAGTTACCCTAAGCAGAGCAAGTCAGAACAGTCAGGTGCCCCACACTCCCTCCGCATGGGGCTCCCCACTTGCTCCAACGGGGAACCAAACCACCTTGGAAGAGGGATGCCCTGGAGACAAACAGTGGAGATCTGGCTAAAGCAACAAGCTAGAGGTGCACGATGCAGGGTGCAGTTTGAGGCCACCTCGGAGCCCCTCTGGGCAGTCTGCAGAGTCTCCTGCACCAGCCACAGGGCTGCAGGGAGAGTTTCTGCTGGGGGGAAAAGCCCATCTGTGAGCAAACCCCTCACTCCACCCGCTGCTGGTGACAGCAGGGCTCTCTGCAGCCCTCCTTGCCCTGGCCTGCCCTCGGGCTGCCCATGCTGCAAGCGTCTGCACCTCCCTTCACCCTTCTTTTGCCCTTTGGGAGATGGCCAGAAAAAAAACCCCACCCAAGAGTTTCCTGTTTGGTGAGTTGCGCTTGTTTTTTTTTGTTTTGTTTTTTTAACATGATTTCGTTATTGGATTGTCTCTCCTTTGACTTCCTGTCATATCTCTAGTGTTCACTCGGGTTGCTCAAAGCCTCTCGGTCACTACCTGACTTTCTTGGCACTGAGGCTAGTGGCTGGGACTCAGCCACACAGTGTGAAACTGCCTCTCAGAGACTCATATCCAGCCTGGCCGTCCGTGCCCCAGCCCTGTACCAGGAAGCAGCGGAGTTTTTGAGTCATGCTATGTTTTTTCTTGAATGTTTCCTATCTGTCATTGCAGTATTTCTAGGCAGAAGGTCATGTGGACTGCCACATTTTGCAGGTGGTGAAATGAAGGTGGGGTTTCTGCAGAATTTCCTCCTCAGTCACTGAAGTGGTTAGTGCTGGAGACAGAGGCATCTGAGCAATATGAAAGCCCATCTCAGACTCAGATCCATCTGAGCACTGTCTTCCACTTGGTGCAGAACATCCCATCTCCCATGGAGGGGATGGAGCACACACTGTTCGTCATGCCGGTGGAGTCCCCACGTTAGCGCATAAAAATGATTTCTGTACTGAACACCAGCAAGTATCACAGCTTAACTGCCAGCAAGGACACGCGCTGGAAATAAAGTCTGCCCTATATTTTTGGCCCAGTTACCTATTTTCTCATGAGCGGCAGGTGGCTGGCCAGGGCTCAGAAGCCCAGAGCCGGCTGCAAGCAGGGCGATGCTGTTAGGGCCCTTCTGGGATACACAACGACCCGGTATTGACAAGCCATTAGCGGGCAGGAGGAGATTTGCTTAGCTCTTCTCACTTGATCAGCAGGGATCAAGTCAGGGATGAGGTCCTTATGTCTCCTCCATATAGGAAGCAGGAGGTGGGGAGGCCTTGCTTACAGAAGAGGTAGTGGAGTCTTAGCTAAATAGCTAAGCTTAGCTTAGCACTGGCACAGCCTGTTTGGAGAGCCCAATCAGGTTGTTAAGTTCCTGCCCACCAATGGAGCTTGACCTGAGCCGGAACAACCATGAAACATGTTACCTTAGCTTCTGAGTTGTTGTCCATCAGCTGAGCCATTGGTTCAGTTTAATCTGGGAGTCTGTGTCTGCCTCATACCCCAAGGCTCATGCAATTAAATGCTCACTTACATACTTGTCTACAGCATCTCCTAAAAACTACAAGCAAGCAGGACGGCACATAGGCCATTTCTTTCATTATTCTCTAAAAATATACTTACATTGTTAATCAAATCCTTCCATCAGAAATTAATAAATTTTACCCCCTGTTTAACTTCAGGGTGCCAGCTGGCCCATAGTGGATGCGACCTCTTCATCTGTCTTTTTTTATTCCAACATTGTACTAAAGACTAGTACTATATTACTAATTGGTATTCCAATATTGTACTAATTTCTTCCTATTGCAAACAGGGATTATTGTAGCCAAGGCTGCTTTATACCCTGTTGGCTTAAGTATCAGGATAACCAACTAAAAACAGTTCCCTTCTCCATCTCCCAGCATTTCCTCTGGCTATTTGCAGCAAGAAGATCTGGGTATTGAGAAAATAGCCTTATTCTGTTTTGACTAGGATCAAGTNCTAAAAACAATTCCCTTCCCCATCTCCCAGCATTTCCTCTGGTGTCTTTTACCTATTTGCAGCAAGAAGATCTGGGTATTGAGAAAATAGCCTTATTCTGTTTTGACTAGGATCAAGTCCTGTTGCACCCTCTGTGTATGACTCAACATTTGCCATGCATGGGATCAGTGAGCTGATGGGTATTTTGAGTCTAACTGCTACTGTCCTACCCTTTTACATCGCTTTGAACTACAGCCAGAAAGAAGTGGCCAGAAGCAACAGTGCCAAGCAGCAACTCCCAGGCATTACCATTGCTGCTATTTATAGTTTCTCCATTGTGCCATGTTGATGAGATAATAGGATAGCTGTTTTGCTAGGCAAGCTCTATTTTTTTTGCCACAAATATCTCTTGCTTTGTCATCATTTCCTTGCTTTAGTAGGAAGAACTTTTTCCTTTTTTTCCCCTGAATTGCCTCAGAAATTCCAACAAATAAGAAAAGAGTGAGACACTCATTGGAGCAAGCTAAAATATTTGAATTTAAAACCCCTGTATAAAAAAGAGTTGTATGAACTGGGAATTGATCGCCTGAACTGTGCCTCACCACTTTAGTACTTTCAACAACCAGCTCGTGATGAACAATATTAGCCACTTGATGGCTCCTCCTTCATGAGTTACTTGTAGTCTGATCTGGATGGTGCGTTGTGCACACCCCTTATATTGACTTCTGCGGGATTCTTCGCATACTTAGTATTTGGCGTGTCCAGTTGTGGCCAGAGTGCTTGATGCACAGTGCAACAGCACCTAGAAATCCCAGCCAGATAGGCCTACCCAATTGTTAGTTTCTCTAGAAAAAAACAAGGATTCAAAACATTTCTCTAGAATTCTGTAAAAAAATGGAGGAAAAAAAAAAAAGAAATCTGGGCAGTTTCCCAGAGAGCTAAATGGAGAATTATGCCCCCATCACACAGTTTACGGAAGGTTGGCTCAGGAGCTTTATAGGCCAATTAATGCTCCCTGCATTTTTATGGGCTTTGCCATAGCAATATGCTCTTGCACAATTTATGTGACCTAACTGAAGTTTCAAATTCAAACTCTTAAGAGCAGAGATGCGAACAAGGAAACAACATATATTCAGAAATGCTGGCACCCACTGAAGGCCAGGAGTGACGGCAGCCCTTTTGAAACACAAGTCACAGGAAACTTGCCCACGTTCATACAAAGCCTGGTGTAGGGTGTGAACCTGCTCCAGTTCACCCCTCTGCCTGAAAGAAAATACTGCCTTCTTTTTTGAAAAACAAAATTATAAATTACAGGTGAACTTGAACCAGAAGCCAGGATCTCAGAAACCACATATGCTTTTGGAAACATCTTATTCATGCCCAAATTTTGCTGCTGGTCTCTGCTTCTCCAAAGCTTGACCGACCATCCCGGGGTAAGCTCAGCTTGCCCTGGAGCTCACGTTGTGTCAGTGCAGATTTCTCTCCGGTGTTTCTCGCTAGCCGAGTTGCCTCTTGGGACCCTCAGCTGCCTGCCCAGTTGTTACTGCCCTGCTGCAGGCTGGAGGTGCCTGAGCCACAAGAGCAAAGGCAGAGAGCCCTGCCCCCCCAAAAGCAGCTGAGTCTCCGAACTGGGAAGGTGCCGGGGGACCATCGACTTGAAGCCTTTAATGCCCAGCTCCTGGCCAATGACTAATGAACCCCAGTTCAATTTTTAGCTTCCCCAGCAGACACAAACCCCATTCTACCACGATCATGTGTTGCTCTCAGACACCCGGGCACTGACAACGCAGAAATTTTGCTGGATTTCCCCTTCTGGTCTGACGGAAACCACCACTTCCTTTTTCAGCCATCCTTGCGGGCCTGCTGCCGCGCACCCGGTGCTCCCCTGTGAGCCCCACCAGCCCTCAGCTCTGCGCCTTCACCCCTCCGCTTGCACACAGAGCGGGACGGTGCTGGATGCCTTCAGGTAAGGGTTTCCTGAAACCTCCCTCCAGCCCCTGATAAAAATACACATTTTTGTGCTCGAGCTCTCTATAGAATCCTTCCCACCAGCCAAGAGAAGGATGAGTAAAAAGGCTGCCGCCCATGTGAGATGGTAAATGCTAAATCCGGGTGCACAAAGGAGCCTTGGTGTGGCACAAGACTGGGGAAGAGGGGTTCAAGACCCTCATGTGACATGGACCATTTTGGGATAGCACATGGCTAACAAATCTGATGGATGCTCTGGCATCTTACATGTGAAGATAAAGCCCATTCTTGGCACAAGTCTAAGAGTAAGTTACTCTTAGATGATGCTTAGTTGTCAAGCTGCTGCTCTCTGTCACAGTTCAGTGTTGATTTCTTGTTACCCTGTGGCCTGTGCCTTGCTAGTTTAGAAAAGAAGCTAATGACTTTCTGAAGGGAAATAAATTATATGTACTCTCTCTAGCCAGAGATGCGCCGCCACTCTTCTCTGTAGCCGTGGGTGAACCTCGATCAGTCAATTAACGCTGATTAACCCAAAGGGAGATGAAAGCTGGCTCAGATAACATAGTTCTGCTTCTTGAGCCGTGGTATGGAGTCAGGTCAAAGTGTTCCTGGTTCACCGCTGCAGACTTAAGTGGCCAGCTCTTTCCAAGTAGCAAATATATTGAGAGCATCAGAGCCTGGCAGGGGCAGGTGTTTGGAAGGGAATGGGATTGGAGGGCCAGGGGAGACACGGAGCAGAGGAGGGAAGAGCTGCACAGTGGGACATGAGCCAGAGGCCTGGCTGGATGGGCTGATCCTCAGGGCTGATCACTGATGGTGGCAGCAGGCCCTCGGGGCAGGATCACCACAAGTGCCAGGGGCTGGTAAGAGGGGTTGCCATGGGCACACTTTTATAGGTGCTTCCTGCTTCTCCAAAGTTTGTATGTCATTGCAAACTTTCCTGCTTTTCAGCAATCTTGGCATCATTGGGGGCAGCATGGTGGCAAACGCAGCTGCACAGGACCCAAGCACCTCAGCCTACCCACACCACTGCTCCCGGCCTGCTGCGCGGGCCAGCTCCAACTCCAGGGGAACATGAGAGGAGTGAGGGAAACACGAGCCCGCTGGAAGGGACAGGGGCCACAGCGAGGGGGGCTGTCTGCTCTGGTCATCTGTGAGGGCAGCCTGGCGCTCCTCACTCCCTGCCCAGCGCCCAGGCTGCTGTTCTCAGTGTGTTTTTGCAAACAGGCACTGGAGGCCCTGGTCCTGCTGGTGCCTCTCACAGCTCTGTGCTGCTTGCCTCTGCTCTCGGCAACTTCAGACTCACCTCGCCAGGGCACCAGGCCAGCAAGGCGCTTCCCTCGGAGAGGAGCCGCTCCGTACACATCCACAGCCGTGGGAGTGCGCAGCGGGGCCTCGCAAGGCGAGACAGGGGACAGCTGGAGCGTGGCCCCTTCTCCTGGGCTCCTCTGTGGACACAGGGCTGTAGCGTAAAACCCACGGACTGCTCCTCAGACCACGGATATTCACGTTCTCAGGAATCAGGATCACTCTGTTTGTCCTGAGGCATCTGGTGGGCTTTGTGACAGCAAGAGGAGGGGGGAGCCTGCTTTAACTGACGAGGGTTCTGCATGTTTTGTTCATGTGAAACTGCTTGCAGTTACTGATGGAAGGTGCCCAGCTGTGTCAGCAGAAGGGACCAGTGTGCACTTCTAAGTAGATTCACAACGTATTAGCTGCTCAAACTGAGATGCCTCTGAAAGCCAAATTTTCACCTCTCTCCCGCCTTCCCCAGTGTGCTCTGAAGTCTGTGATCTTCCTCCTGTATTGCCATCACTTACTGACATGAGCCCTTCACGCCCTGTGCCTCAAACAGTGACAGGCATGCAGATAGCGCTGCCAGGAGGGCATGGGGGCTGCTTCAGGTTTTCCTGCTCATGCTGACTCCTCTGGGGCCAGATCATGAGGGAAGAAATGGAGAGTAAGTTGTAGAGGTGGACATAAACATGGAGGGGCATACACGTGTTCACACTGAGGGATGGTGATAGAGAAGGTAAAGAACTATGCTCCTGACTGACTACTGCGTTGTTGTTTGCCTCTCCCTATGCCCAAGGCTGCATCTTCATCTCTCCTGCTAACAATCCTCCTCAAAGGGTATGTTAAAGCATAGCAGGATGGTTGCACAGGGACAAGAGTTACTTGGACTACCCTGTTCATTCCTGATAGCCTGAAAGGGCTATCCAGTTGTTCCTCATTCAAGCCCTGTCTACATTTCCTGAGCTCATGGTGGCGCTAGCATTGGTGCTGTGCAGGTCTTTCCTAGTGTGTCAGCACTTTGGACCTTTCAAGACTTGGGCAAAATTTTGCTTTGCAAGGGAAAGGAAGAAGTAAAGCTCACAAAAGAGCCCTTAAACTAATGGTAGGGTGCTATATATGCAAAATAGCTTCAGCATTTGTGAAGCTACATCTGGAAAACTCTCCAGTGTTGAGGCTTTCAGAGCAAGAGAGACATGGATGGACAGGAGTCAGCCTAGTGGTGGCCACGAACATGATTATGGGGAAAGACACATGAGGAGAGGCTGTAATAGCCGTTGTGCAGCCTGGAGAAGAGAAGGCCAAGGCAAAAAATTACTGCTGCCTACAACTACTCCTGGGAGGATATCAAGAAGATGGAGACAGGCTCTTCTCAGAGGTACATGGGAAAAGGAGAAGAGGCAACAAACACAAATATAAGCAAGATAAAATCTAATTTGATACAAGGGAAAAAATTGCTCACAGCAAGGTTGGTCAAGCACTGGGACAGGCTGCCTAGGGAGGTGACATCTGCATCTTAGGAGGTAATCAAAACTTGACTGGACAAGACCCTGAACAACCTGGTCTAACTTTAAAGTTGTTCCTGCTTTAACTGGGGAGCAGATTACCAGATGGCCTCTGGAGGTACCTACTGACCTAAATTATTCTGTTTCCTTGAATCTATCTGCTTAGTGCTGAGGCCTCTAAGCACTATGATGCTAGTAGCAATCCTCAAGGCTTTTTCTCTGTTCCTTTCTCTCACCTCTTAGCGCCCAGGGAAGAAGATGTGCCAAGGAGGAGCATTGACTCACTCTCTGTGCTTTTCCTGGGGAAGCTGAGTTTAGAGCCAGACTGACTGTTTCTGCACGGAGAGGATGGTGTGCAGTGTCCAACAACTGCAATATGCTAAAACAAAGATGCTTTATCTTTATTTTTTTTTCCTTTTTTTTCCTTTTCTATTCTTCAATGTTTTATTTTATTAGCAGCACAGAGGTGCTTTCGTCTTTTAGTTCCAAGGCTGGAGATTTTAGTGCAGTCACTTTATTAAAGTTTTAATGTGAGGAAAACTTACAGGTATTCTTGAGCTCAGAGAGACTTTAGAAACCTCCTACCTGCACCAGAAGCTGCCTGTATGTAGGTGCCTAATCATAATCAGTCTTTGATATGGGCCCTATTTAGCCCTTCTCCAGAAGCCCTGGGTTACAAGGCTGCTAGGAAAAAACCATAAAGAACAATGAAATATATTTGCTACAATATTTTAAGCATGAAGAGATACCAGGGTATGATTATCTTCCATTAATATGTGAGCAGATGAAATGCAGTATAATTTATGCTTCTTGTGTTAAATTCGCAATGTGTGAGCTGCTAAGGTTTCTGAAGATCAAGTGTCAGGCACCAGCCCTCAGATTGGTTTGTAGCAGGCATCAAAGTTTGAGGGCTGTTTCCAGGGCTTATTTTTCAGACCTGCGTGGCATTTGGTGAGGTTTATTCAGAGATGAAAGTCTTGCCCTTAACTTCAGTGGAAGAGTTTGTCTTTGGCTTCAGTAGGAGCAGGATTTCAACTCTTTATCATCCAAATACTCTGTAAATTTGAGCATTAGGTAGTGAGTGCCAGGCTCGATGTTTGACTTGATTCTCTAGACACAGTGTCCAGCGGGAGAGTGGCCTTTTTTTGGGGAGAGCTCGCATAAGGCTGAAGAGTGAATCACTAAAAATCACTACTTCCTACTCATTGGATCGGGAGCCAGTCTTTGCCATGGCCTTTGGTAACACAGCAGCCCTCCAGGCTTTAACGACACTGCTTTCAGGCCCAGCAGGAGCTCCTGGGAACGGGGAAGGTCCCTCCCTGGCACTGCTCCTGAGGAGCATCAGCCAGAGCGGTGGGGCAGTGCAGGCTCGAGCATACACTGCTCTGTCCTTTGCCACACTGCAGCAGCAGTGAGGCCGCTCGGGATCACGACGAGCTGTGGGTGGAGACGGAGAGCAGGGAGTAAGAATAGTCCTTGCAGCACCGTGTACACACCTTTCAACCTAATTAAAGCCCGGTAATTAGAATTGCCATTCTCTTTATTTTTAATTATGAGGTAGCATTTTATTTTAGAGGGCAAAAATAACCCTGTAATTACCTTGTAAGATTACTCAGTTATTATGTCGCTAGCGATGCTGCAAGCATCCTGCTGCACCATCACGCTGCCTTGGGCCTACATGGGCTGGGCAATCCTGTGCAAGAACCGGCCCCTTTTCTTACCTCCACCGAATGTGAATCCCACAAGGATGAGGCCAGCTGGAGACCCCAGCTACACGCGCTTTAGGGAGCTGATGCTCTAGCAGTAAGAAGCCCTAACCTAAGCTTTTGTGGGGTGTCAGGGTCCTGCAGTGTCATCTGGTTGGCTGTGGGAATCCAATTATTGGGCCAAATGCTGCCACGCTTGTATCAGGATGCTTGGACGCTGCAGAGGGGCCAGTGGGAGAGCAGAGCAAGCCCTGGCCTGCTCTGTTCTGTTGCTCTCATGCAACGTCCCAGCAGTTATTTTAGCTCATTCTGTCATAGTTAGAGCAAGTTTCATCTTTAAAAAAGCTTTCTGTTTCCCCTGTTTCTGCAAGTTTTGAATAAGGATCTTTCCCCAAGCTGCAGTGCTCTGGTGGTGAGGTGTTGTCTTCTCCCGTGCGTGTCTCTTGCTCTGGTGGCAGCATCCCTGTGCGGCTCATGCAGCTCCTGCCCTGTGTGGTGCGTTCTCGAGCCACACACTGGGTCTGGCGTTTCACCACGCCAAGCTGGACCGCAGGATGGGCTGAGGCCCTGTCCTTACTCCTTCCCATGTCCCTGCCTGAGACATTGGCATCGCCTCTTGTCTCTGGTCAGGAGCATGGGAGGTAGGGCAAGATGCAGGGACAAACTGGGGCAGAGCAAGAGGAGAAACAGTGTCTCAGCTCTCCCTGACTTCCTTGGCCAGAATGGGGAGGATTCTGGCATTCCAGGCCCATGTGAGTTCACGGGGTTCGGGTGGTAGGTCTGACATCATGGCACAGAAACGGAAATACTGGTTGTATCTGCAGGCTGAACAGCAGGGCTAGATCCCCCTCAACCGTTATCATTTAGCCTTGAGCTCTGAGCAGGAAGCAACCCAAACTACTTGCAAAATAAACACTCTTTTGATGTGAATAAAAATGTTTATAATAGTTTGCATTTTTTTAATATACAGATAAGGCTCAGGAAAAATACTTTGTCAAAATGACATGCAGCAAGCGCTAATAGGTGTACAGATTTCAGGATGAAAGGAGCAGAAGCAGTGCACTTGAATCTGAGAGCTTTTGTAGAATTACCCCAAAAAATCTTAATCTCATTAACTCTTCAGTGTTATCTGCATCTCTGAAAAATATTTGTAACATCTCAAACTGCGTAGTTTTAAGCCCCTTCACAAGAGAAAATCCAAATGCTCTTGTGATTTTTTTTAAAGTATAAGTTATCACTAACACTTAAAAAGCACTTTGGATTTTATTCCCATTATGAAAATCATTTGGGGCTCAGAGCCATCTAGTTTTGTAAAATTCCAAGCGGGAAAACAAGCGCTGCTGTTCAATGGTCACTGACGCTCTTGGCTCCTCAGGCGTGAGCATGGGCAGCCCCGTGCTGCCCCACGGCCCCACGCGGAGGCCTCCGGCCCTGCTGGCCCTGCAGCCCCCCCATCATCTCCTGCCTCACGGGTCTCAGCCTCTGGGGGCCAGTTTGGGCAGCAAGCGGGAGAGGGGCTTCATGCTCAACCCTGCAATGAGCCGCGTACCCCAGCCCAGAGCCTATTCAATATATGGGTTGCCAGATTTCTAATGAGCTTTTTTGAAACACTGGAATTTATTCAGGTCTTTGTCTTCTTTGGCATTCAGTGAAATCCTACAAGGCTAGCTAAAATCAAGAGAGGACGAAGGCTTCAAAGAGATGTATTGCCTGCTGACCCAGTGTTTCAAGTGCTGCTCCAAGGCTTGCAGGCAGCAGCAACCATCTCACAGGCCCTTCTTGGAGAAGTGCGAATGACAGCAACACACTGAGTACCAACAGTGAATTATAAACATAACCAGTGCTCACAAACCAGCCCTCTTCAGAAAGATGCTTTCCCTAAGGACAGAGGACCGCGTGCAGATGGATGATGGGGGCCTCTGCCGCTCTCTGCATGCTCTCCAAGGGGCTCTTCTTGCTGCTGTGCTGCTAACAGTGCCTGTGGGCATCACCTGCACCCTCGTGCTGCCCAGGATACCGCTGTTTACCATCTGTGCTTGCCCCACTTGGTATTCGTGAGCAGCTGGGTTCACTTTACCCTTGTGGAACAGCCACTTCTCCCTCCTGTGAAAGGCAACATGCAAGTCTTGTTGGTTTGTGGTCTTGATTTGTTTTCCAGTAGTATTTTTCCAAGCAGCTGCAATGAAGACATCAACTGCACAAGATACTATATAATCATAGAATCACTAAGGTTGGAAGGCACCTTGAAGATCATCCCGTCCAACCCTCCTGCACAGACAGGGTCACCTAGAGCACGTGGCACAGGATTGCATGTTTATAAAGAAGGAAAAAAAAAAAAGCTATTTATATTGTACCTTTCCCTCTAGCACTGTACTTTTAAAGGCAATTTCGCATGCTGCCTTTGGATCTCAGGTAAGGAGGACTGTAGATTTTCTACATGTGGCTAAGTAAGACTTGACATGTCTAAAATGGGTCATTATGGGACTTCCGCAGCATTATGGAAATGCCCTCCCAAGCCCTACGGTAATTTTAGCACTACTGTGCTCAAAGGGAGGGAGCAGTTGGCCAGTGTTGGGGATACCAGGTGGCAAGCAGAGGCAGAGGCTCTGGGCCTCCGTCTCAAGACTTGGACTGTGCCCTACAGCAGACTCACATAGCGGCATGGGCTTGCCGCGTTACATGGGTTCAGCAGTTGCTGCCAGTCTTCTTGATCAGCAAAATCAAAGTTCTTCACCAAAGGAGCTACTCAAATGCATAACGAACTAGGCTTCTTTTTTGTCTTACTGCACGTGTGCTCCAGCAATTCTGAAATGTTAGAAGCCCCAAGAGACTGCTTTCTCCTAGCTCATTGCCATGGTTGATCTTGACAAGCAGGTGGTACCTCCGTTTGCAGGCAGCCGCTGACAGTGCCTTGAGTTTTAAGGAGAAATTAGATCAAGTGGGACCAATCCTGCGCCGATTTTGGAAGAATTTCTGGATCCGGCCCCATGCTGGGTGGGTGGTAGGTGAGTGTTTAAGGAAAAAAAAGCATGCGGGCCCTTGAAAAACAAATTAGCTCCAAACTCATCCTTTCTCCTCGCAGCTTCTCCTCTGAGTTGGCAGGAGTCACAACTGCTGGGAACTGCTGGAGTCACTGGGCTTAGTGGCCATGGTTGATGGAAAGAGTCTGGAAGTGAAAATGCACTGAGAAGCACTGTGCCTAACCGGATCTGATAAAATGTATTGGTATCTCCCTACAAATCTTTCTGGGGTTTTATCTCCAGCACATGATGGTTGCAGCAGCATGCTACTAAAACCATAATCTCGTGACATAAGATGTTGTTTAGTGTCAGATAACCATGTGGCCCAAGTTTGAGATAAATTCTCAGATGAAATCACTTTTTACATATTGTCTATAAGCAGTAAGTTCATCCTCCCATTTCCTTACTGAGAAATGTGCTTTTTACTGTCTAACCTAGTTTCTTTTTAGGCGTAGAAAAACATCGGATATTTCTGGGCTCTACAGCTATTCCCACCTTGGAGGCGCAGAGGCCGTGCCGTGCCGGGTGGGTTTGGTGCTGCTTTGGCCGTGCAGGAGCGGCTCGCGCTGGGTCGCGGCGGTGTCGGTCGGTCGGAGGGCGCAGCCGGCACCTCTGCGCCGAGGCCGAGGCCGAGGCCTGCGGCGGCGCC
>VWPW01008645.1:894487-926705 GCA_013389825.1 Crypturellus undulatus
GGCGGCGCCGCGGCCCCGGGCTCCAGCCACAGCGCAGGCCGGGGTGCCGCCGCGGAGGGCAGCCCTGCTCGTTACCTGCACCTCCCCCGCGCCGACGCGGGCGCTCGGCGGCACCTGCGATCACGGGTGTCACCCAGCTGAAAATAAAGATTAGTCTTTCTTCACCTGCGTCAATTTTTAATTGGGAAACTGCACGAAGAGGCTCTTAGGATAGCCCAGTGCTCTCCGGAAGGAAATGCAGTGGAACTAGGAATCTTTCCTTCCAGTTTAACCCACAAAATTTACCATAATGCATGTAATTGTACATATAATGTAAGTGTAACTTGCTTTCTGCCTTGTAGAGCCTCTGATCATTTTCCCTGACAGGAAGCAGGACTAGCCCTGCTGGCTGCAAACACAGAGAGCTCTTTGCTGGCTCTGGATCACGCCGCCTTGGAGCCGCAAGGAGGGATGAGCTTCCCAAAAGAGAGGGAGCCGACCTGACCCATTTGGGTGGGTGTGTTTGGGGAATATGGCTCCGTTCCTTCACTCCACAGTGCAGGTGAGGAGCACCCGGTCGCCCCGCTGTGTGCCGAGAGCAGTTACTGCCGAGAGAAGCGTGCTCAGTTCCCAGACGGGGTTTTCTCGAACGCTCATCCCGCCCGCCATTTCGCGTCCATGCTCTGCTTCGTGGCTACGACAGGTTGCAGCATCAAGGGTTCATTATCTGCACAGCTCCTGCGTTTACTCTGAGATCATCATTTTGGCAAGAAATCGTGTTTGCTGGTTCTTTGCAAGGAGGGCTTGTAAAAAAAGGTGCTATGACAGCACCTTTCTGCCTCTTTCCTAGAGCAAAGGGCGGGAAGTCTCTCCCCATGGCAGGGCTCTTTCCTAAAGGCAGGTTCTGACCAGGGAGTTATTCAGCTTGTAGAGGAGCCACTTTCCTGTTGATTTGGGGGGATTATGACTATGGGTTATCTCTAGGCACTGGATTTTCAGACAGCCGCTCTCGGCTGCTGGGAGGCCGGTTCCTGCTGGCAGGCAGACAGGTTAACAGCTAAAAGAACACTGCTTCTCTTCGCTGTTTTACTCTATGCTACCATGTTCAAAACATTGTACATTTTGGTTTGAGATGTACATTTTTGGCATCTGGGCCTCTTCCATTCCGTGGCTCAATGCTGAGGAATACCATCTGCTGAAAAGCACACCTCGGGCTCAATGCGGTGCTTGAACTGGGGAGTCCAACATCTTTCTCCCCTTCTGCGGCACAGGGCACCAGACATCTGCCATCATGAGACGGAGATTGATGCTGACTTGTGAGTTCAGCTAAAATCAAGAGTACAGGTATGTCTGTATGTTTGAACGGAGAGCACACACTGCTTCTCTCTTCCAAGAAAGGTTTGATTTCATTCTGTACTTAGAAAAATGGCTTTTCACTGTGAATTGCCAATGGTACTTCATCGTAGGTGCTGAGGTTTGTATATATATAAGGGCCAGTTGTCCCTTAAGCTCTCTTTGCCGGGCAAATACTGCCAGAGGCAGGAACTCCAGGAATCAAATCTGCCAGGGAATTCTGCAGTCACCAAGAACACAGCCCCTCCCGGGACACGTGTTTTATGTGCCCATTGGTGTGGCTCACTTGCTGCTGTTACTAACAGCCCAAATGTCTCCTGAGAGATCCCTCTCTCTTCTCAGATAATTTTGCATCTTCTGGCAGTTCTGCAAATCAGCAAACCCTCCTCAGGGTTCCTTCCACAGCCACAGAGGAGAGGGGCTTCTCTGCAGCCTTTTCGGGCTCTCTATCAGGGATGCGGCCAAATAAAGATGGTGTCAGGTACTTTCAGCAGCTCTCTCTTAAGTAATTCCTCCCCCCCCCAAAAAAAAAAACAAACAAACCTGTTTTTCCATCAGCTGAATAAACAAAATTTTCATTTTTTTCAAGGATTTTATTTTTTGCTGTAATATGCCACTGAAATTGCCTTACGGTGCCTGGCAATTTTTCAATCTGATTTTTTTGAGTTGAGTTTTACCTTCAGCTGTATAGGGTTTCAGCATTAGGAATGTTAAGTCTCTGACACAATGGGAAATCTTACTACCTGTCTCATGAAAGAAAAGATGTAATAAAGAAAACATAACATCACAAAAATAATATTGCAGTTCATTCTGTAGAGTTAACAGCTAAAAGAAAAATGCATCAGTAAGAGACATTTCTAAAATTAAGAAAAGGTCATCTGGCTCATCGCTCTTGGAAATCTTATTTCCTTTTGACAGGCATCTGATTCTTTAAATTGTCTCAAGAACCTTGCCAGCAAAGCGAGATGTAGGCTTTATATATTGCCTATGAAGTGTGATAATAGGAATATCTGCTCGAAATGCAGATAATCTGAATGCAATATGAAGTCTGCTCCAAATTCATTTCTCATTTCATCAGAAATATTTGTGAGTTTCAGAAGTTTTAAGTTTCATCTTAAAAATTCTTGCTTGAATAATAAATAATCAGAAGGTTCAACTAAATCATGTTTTATATGAACTTAAGTCCAATTTGGCAACTTTTAGCCATTAAATAGGAACAGGAAATCTGTCCACTAATCTATTTCCGCCTTCATCTTTGGGGAGAGCTTTTAGGAAGAGAAGTTTTCATCGTTATAATTCCAAGAAAACGGAATTTCCTATTTCTACATCATAAAACCTAGAGACCACCTATGACAAAGTGGGATGGCTGCAGGGAAAGGCCTGGACGGCTCCTTCAGCTTTTACTGGATGCACTTTGTCCTCACTAGCCTGCACTGGATGTCTGCAACAAATCCATCCTCCAGTCATCGGAGGCTTCTAAGTCCACTGCCTTCTCCAATAAAGGAGGTGACAAAGGGATAGGGATGTTGGTCACATCATCTTCCTAAGTTCAAACAAACTGAACTTTATGAGAATTATTTTGGAATAGTGCAACAGTGATGATAGCGATAAAGGCACGAGCTCTGGAAGACTCAGAAGTGGTTATTTTATATTTTTTCCACTGGTGCATTTGTCATCTGTATCTGCAGATTCTGGCAGGATTTTCACGTTACAAAGTCTTAATGCCCATAATGCGCTGACTGACTAACTGGCCAAAATGACTCTGACTTCCATTGCGTCAGGCTGCAGAGAAGAGCTGGTCATGATTTTTCCCTCCAAATCCACCTGTCCAGTGTTTCGGAGAAGCCAGTTGCAGGTGGGGATGCACCCCTTTGGCGCTGCTCCGTTCTGCAGCCACTGAACAGTCGCTAAACATGGACAATGCCCAGTCAACGTGATGATGGAGACAGGAAACCAGCATAGCTTGAAATGCTGGTGCAGCACTGAACAGAGCCACTCAACTCTCAGACTTTTTTGGGGAAGAAAAGGATTCCTCTTTATTTGCAACAGGATTCCCACATGCACTATTATGAGAAGAAAATGAACAAAACACTTGGAATTTTGGCTATCTTGTTTCATCCATCTGATGGGGAAAAAAAATAAAAGAAAAAATCTTGACTGAAAAAATATTTTTTGTTTGTTTTTTAGTCAGAGTAAAGGTTCTTCTTAGGAATATTTAGAAAGTGTCTTGGCTGAAACTGGGATGCAACTTTTTTGCCCCACCTCCTTGTGCTATCAATAGGCAGGGATTACTGGGATAAAGAAGCTGCCTTATGAATCACGGGATCTTTGAGATCTGAGGCACAATCCAGTGAGGCTGCAAACTCATTATGAACTTCAAGACTGTGGCCATTGAAAAACACCATTATGCTCCACACATGCATGTTTTGCCACCACATAATATTCCCAAAGCCCTTCATTTTAGCCTTTCATTTTACTTTCTGGCAGTATTCCTGATCAAGTTCATTTTGAATGGAAAAGTCATTCTGGATCCTTCCTTTGCTTTTCCTAGACTTTGGAAGATGATGTACTACCAAAACATTAACAAAAGGCTTCCTCGGGATTTCTCCACCATTACCAGTATGTTTAAGCAAACCTTTATGATGGGGTAAGTTGAGAGTTTTCTCTATGAAGCCTGCGACCCATTTCCTCCGGGTAGTGCCAGGAGCCGATGAGCAGCCAGCAGAGGCAGCCGCACGTCAGTATTTCTGGCCAGAGCAGCTCTCATTCATGAAATGCCTCTCGCTGCCATTCCAGAGGGGACCTCATTGACCTAGTCCGGTTCTCCAGTTCCTTCTGGCAACAGGAGTTGGAATTAAAACATGCTGATGCTAAATGGCTTAGTATTAATAGCAAACAGCTTAACTACCCTGTCCCAGAAAGTTAAAGTATAATGAGCATCTTAAAAACGCTCAGTGCAGTGGACAAGCACTATACTACGTGGTACAACCTTGGGGATCGTTTTTCCTTTCCTCTCTGCTTTGTGTGTGGCTGTGCAGCCAGCAGAAAATGCTAATCCAGAGCAGAACATTTCTAAATACTGCTTTTGAGATTACTGGTATTGAGAATTAACCCAAACAAATTATATTTGACATTCATCTACAAATGAGGGCATTTTACTATGGTAACAACTTGTATTTAAATTATTCTTTCCTCTTAAGTATCCCAAAATACTTGACAGCTTCAGACTTGGCTTTGCAGTTCTGCATGTTGGCAGCTGCCGTGTCTGCCCTGCAGTCACCAGGGCCTCGTTTATGCTCGCCAGTCTTTCGGGAAGTCTCTTGAGATGGGAATGTAAGGACACCCAACTTAGGTTTTAAGAGGTCTTTTCTTGTTCTTGACTTTTATGTCATGACACTCTAGTCTATCACCACACTCGCATTGTAAATGAGCTTCCAATTTGCAGGTATCACTTTACTCACCACAAATATGTAGATTGCTGATGAAATGCCTCAGCTTTTAAAGAGCTACAGTACAGTTTAAGCAACGTAAGAGAAGAAGAAGGAAAACATGGAGAAAATATAGGCAGTAATAAGGGACACCTTCCACAAAATCAAGGTGTTCCGGATCCACTTCAAGTATTTCAGTTTGGGGACTTAGTATGTCTCAACATCCTTGAAGGGCCACTCAGTCACTACAAGCTCAACCTGCTGAAGGTTTTGCCTGTAGATCCTACTCACAGTAATAACATTGGGTGCTCCAAGCCCAGCCACCCCGAGAGGGTGAGTAGTGCTGAAAAGAAACTGAAATGGTCATTTTCTCCCTAGTTTTAAATAAGCAACCTGAGACCTATCACTCTAGAGTTGGGTCTGTCCTGTAGGTATTTCACTGACAACCTTTGTTAGTCCGTGACAAGGTGTAACTGCTAGAGCCGCTCCCCTCCCTGAACATTTCTGGGCAGTGAGACTTTGGTGGGGATGTGTCCCTGCTCGAAACAGTGGAGACTCCAAGTCAGCCTTACCGGGGAGAGGGGGGATGTAACTCCAACCCCAGCAAGTGAGAACGCCAAGTGCTGCCTCGATCCCAATCACAGCACCTGAGACAGGCCTCCCACTGAGACCACCTTGCTGCAAAGCAGTTAAGAGAGCGGCTTCTGCTTCTCTGCTTCTAGCTGAAAACGTAATTATTCAGAACAGGGGCTCTCTGGAACGCTCTCCTGTCATTCATCTGTCACAAGCAAAGTTTGGGAACATCAGCACACAATGGAAAGAATGCAAAATGTACTTCAGTTTCTGGATGCCTATTTAAGTTGGTGTTACATTTCTGAAATTTCTTAAATAGCAGCCAGTTGTTATGGCAATTAGCACTGGGAAGATTTAAAATGCTTTTGTTATTTCATAGTAGGCTACAAGAGGATAGGAAAAGGAAAATAATCCTTGAGGCAAACAACTGTGTTAAGATAGAATGAGCTAACTAAACCACCTTGACCCTGTAATTCATAACCCCTAGAGCAGATGCCATGTTTGGGTCTTACTCATCAAACCCAGCAGCTCCTGCTACTCGAGCTGTCAGGTAGTTACTCTTTCTAAGAATGATGTCGGGAGAAGTTATTCTTGATTATATCCACAAGACTAATGCAAAGCCTTTGAATATACCTGAAAGGCTACAGCTACTACTTGAAGTCAGCACCAAGCACTTGTTAACCTCACACATGAGGTTAGTAACAGCAATTTCCCCTCTTTAAAAAATGTACCAAGTAACCATCTTCTGAAAAGTGGAAATTTCATATTTTCCAATAGGCTTAAGTACACTTTTTAAAAAACAAATCCACTTACCATATGTCTTACCCAAAATATAGTAGGATTTTACCTACCTACTTACCAAAAAACCCACAAGAGCTGAAAATAGAAACTAGACCTCAACTTTTAAGGTATTTTCTCATCCACAAGGCTGTCCTTCCCTCCATTCAGAACGTGGCAGCATCCTGCCGGGAGCTTGCCGAGATGCCAGCTGTGGAAATAAGGAAGGACATCCCACCCTGTACTGCCGCCTACAGAGGTCTTCACCGCAGAAGTAGCAGCTCACTGAGCTACCTGCCCTCCAGAAGGACCCAAAGGTGCAAGGAGCAATAGGGAGGCATCAACTGGACTCTCAGAGATGGTTCCTACAGTCCCTTGAACTCGCACCTCCTCCAGGGAAGCTCCTGCCGCCCAAGCCAGCATTCAGGAAGCCCTTTCTGCCAGGGCACCCAGCCAGGGCAGGTTGCAGGCAGCCTGGGTTCCACAGGCAGCGTTCCACAGCCGACGGTCACTCCTCGTGAGCTCCTTTGCCCTCTTGGTTCACCAGTTCAGCCTGCGTTCATCTGGGTTGTAAGCAGTCTGGTTTCTGTAAAACCACCTTTTACAGCGTGAACACACAAAACCTTCATGCTGCATGACAGGCCCACAGATCTCACCACTTCTGTAAGGCTTTTCTGCTCAGCACAACAGAGGAGTGGGGCATTTCGGAACAGGATGTGTGCTGAGCATGAAGTGATACTGTCACACCCTAGGAAGGTTTCGGTGGCAGAACAAGGACTAAGCCTACATGAAGATACACTTCTAGTGAGAGCAGGTTAATTATAGAAAATTAAATTTATAGAAAATAAAGTTAACTTTCATAATCAGATCCTGTGGATTACTATCCTGAGCAGGGAGAGGAGGAAAAAAAAAAATCTATATTCAAGGATGAACTAAAAGACTAGCTTAGAATCTTAAATCAAACAAGGTTTTCCAAAAACAATCAAGAAAAAAAAATGATATCTTACTATTTATTGATTGAAAGTTCTTACTATTTATTGATTAAAGATACATGAGTCAAGTATTTCTTTTTTAACTTTTGACTGTATCCTTTTTTGAGTTTCAGGAATACCTTAAGATTGCTGCAGATACATGGGGTAAGTTTACATAGTTCACCTTGGATGTTATTAAATCGAAACAGTTGGATTAAAAAAAATAAAAGCAACAACTGGTCAAGTTATTTTGTATGGTTTATATGTAAAGTTTGAGAATGTAAAGTTTGAGTAAGAGCAGCTTCCTATGTGCAAGCTGGAGATTAATCAGTACACAGTTAGAGTGCTTTCAGTAAGGAAAATAACAGGCAACATCTTCACTACAACCTAAGGAACAGAACCCACAAATTTACTACAGCTTTTTCCTTTCTAAAAGTGGATCTGATATCCCCAAAGGATTTTTTTGCCCAAGTCTGCCCACTTGCCTTGCTCCCATACTAGAATACCCACAACGTACAAATACATCGATGTATTTGATTACTACCTTCTTCCTTTTGACAAGTGCTTTTATATATATTTTTTGAGTAGTAATTGAGTAATACACTAAATTCACCTCTCCAAGGCCTCATTAACCTTTATCCTCCCTGTTCTCCTCTCCTTCCTGCTCTTAATCAGATTTTATTTTTTATACTATTATAACAGATAGATCCCTAACTTTCAGCTTCAGGAATGGTTATTAGTGCCCTTAAATATCTTTTTAAGGTATAAAATTAATCTGCCTACCTCTTCTGCTAATCTTAATCTTAAATCTGTGGACAAGAGGACTCTGGTGCTTCTAGAAATGGGGCAACAGATTCCAGATGCCATGATCACATTTTTACACATTTTTAAAAGTAGAAGAAAAAAACCTATATTGAACTTCTACTCAGACAGATCTGTAAATTGCTCAAGTCCTTTGCCCACTCAAAAGTGGGAGGCAAGAGAGTTCACTTAATTCATTTTATTCTTCCAGTATGGAAATTAACCTGGTGACATAAAAACACCTTTTATGTGGAAGCAATCTACATCTAGCAAACACTTAGATAGTGCTTACATGAGCAGTTCTATCGAAAAAAAACAATCAATCCCCAAACTCAGCACCCAAGTCCCTTTAAGTTCATTGTATAAATGGTTTACAACAGGGGGATTCCGCCACTTGCATCCATTTAAGGTAGTCTCAGCTCCCGACAAGACATGAGATCCGATCTGAAACGCAATCTGTACTTTCCCAGAGTTATTTCAGTTTCAACCCAAATAACCCAAACTGCTGGTTACCCTGTAAACAACATCCACGCTGACCTTACTGGGCCTGAGGAAAGGACGAGGAATCCACAGGGCTCCACCTACTGCAAAGATCAGATCAGCTCTTACAGCAAACTGTGGATAAAGTTCCTGAAGTCCGGGCACCGTGAGTTATGCTAAGGTATCTCTAGACTACCAGCTGGAGAGGCAGAAAGCTCTAAAAGTTGCAAATTAATTCATTAGAGCAATCTTAAAATTGGATATGAAATATTCTTTGACATTCATGAAGTTAACTAAACACCTAAGTCTTATTGAAATACAATTTTTCCTTAATAAAAATACTTCTGTACTGAAATGCTGTGTAATAGTACTCTCAAAAGTGCAGGAAGACAGATAACATGAAATCTACACCAAAGGTAGTTGAAAAGTCCATTCATAAAACTTTTATTCCACTTACATCAACTTAATACACATGTTCTGAACAGTTATGCTTGGATTGTTCATGAAAATTTCGTAAGACATTAAACAAAGCTAGCCATCATCTCAAGTTATTTCCCTGTTAACTATTTTTACAGCACATGCATGTTAGGCAAGTATCAAAAAAAAAAATCACAAAAGCAAAAAAACCTAAAAAAAAAGTTAAATATATGGGTTTTAGTTTTACTGCTGTGCTCGATATACAGTGTCATTATGGATATCAAGCAATTCATTTTTTACTGCATCTTTACTTGTACATTTGTTCTTAGGTTGCTTAAACCATTTAAATACAAATAAAATGTGTAGCAAAAATAATGAAAGCAACAGCAGGTAACTTTACAAATAATGGAATGTGAACCGTTTCTGTCCTTCTCTAGAGAAAGCTGACTGGGTTATCAGGCTGTCGTGAGGAGCACTTCAGCTGCAGCCAGAGCTGCAGCCCTGGGGGTGATTCCGCAGATGTCACCTAAGTGCTGGGCACACGCTGCCAATGGGCCACCAGCTTCCCCACAGCCTTGTGTGCTCCAGCCTGAGTGCTCGTGCTAACTACACCCGTGGCTGCAACTGAGTATCCCTTTTTTTCCACCGTGACAGACCAATATGCAAGCAGTCATCTTTGCTTGACATCAAAAGCTGTTTTAACACTGGCCTTTGTGGGAAGCCACAATGTACCAAAAGTACTATGCCAAGCATGTAAAACTTGTATAAAAATGTCACAACCCTATATTGGCCACCTCGGATGAAAACAGATAAATTCCCCAAATGTTAACTGGCTCTATTCCCCTAATATTAAACAAAACCACATGGGAAATATAGAAATCCAAATAGAAGTAACATAAACCTGTCAAATCGTAAACAAAAACTATTTGTGGGACAGCATGGATGACGAATGGTCTACTGTGTGATTTCAGAATGAGGCAGATGGAAGTTGGAAGGCTGGTTAATTCTCCCCTCCTTCTCCTGCTTCAGCTTCATCTCCTTGGGTATCCGACGTCCACAACTGTTTGGGAAAAAAAAATAGAATAAAGTCTAAGGCGTTAATATTATAGCTTATAATTAATAAGGAATTAGCATTTAAGGACTAGGCTTTCCAATGATTCTTTGAAAAATCCTACTAAGTATTATGAAAAACATATGACCATTAATATTTTTCTTTGCAGGAAGTCAGAGAAAGTACATGGCTGTACCACCTACATGAGACCAAACAGAAATCCAGTCGCAGGTGACCCAACTTCACATTGCATTTAATGAGGAAGTTCATGAACTGCCAAAACCAGTGTCACAGCCAGGAGGCTTACCAAGCTACAGTGAGAAGCAAGAATCAGACCTACAACACAGGCTCAAGGGAATCAGGAACCAACAATACTCTGTTTCCTGGGGGGGTTGGATGTTCTCCTCAATCACAATTTTATGCGTCTTTACAAAGGAAGATCTTCAGTCAAATGTCTTTCTCAGTCTCTGTCATTAAAGGGAACGCTCACTGTTCTGCAGCAAAGACATTAGCAAATTCTGCTTCCTCTGCTTCTACAGCCTGAAAACAAAGAATGTACAAAACCCACCTTCTGGCTCCACAGCATCATACTAAAGGCGCCATATATCAAGATTAAGTACAGCTAAGCTTCACTTACCAAAAAAACTTTTGCTTTGCAAAGCAAGTGTTTTCTGCCACTGCTGCTTCTAGAATACTACCATGCTACCAGTCCAGTATGTTTTCTAATAGCTCTTACTCTCTGGAGAAACAGCAGTTCCAAGTGAGTATTTCACACTATGTGGCCTTAGGTAGTTAAGAATGGAGGGGGAAAAAAAAAAAAAAAATCCTTCTTCATTGAATCCTCCTTCATCATAGAATTCTATGATTATATGATATGATTGGTGTACTCTTAAAAACACCATACCCTATAGGATGCAAAAAAAAAAAAAAAAAAAAAAAACACCCCAGTGTCAGAAAGACTTCACCTCTCCAGGACAGCCGAGTAACTTGTACAAGACCTGCAGTTTTATTCTGCCTTTGGACATCATGCACTGCAGCTTGCTTGCTAAAGATACTAGGCTGCAGGTTAGTTTACTGGACACATCACTATACTAGTTCTTTTCTAGCATCCACACTGAGTTCAAATTCTTTATCCTGAATTGCAGTGCTGTTCCATGCATTTATCAGGAATAGTTATAAGAATGGTTTATTTTGTGAAAGGAACAGGTAGAAAAATAACAGAAAATGCTCTGCTCCTAAACCTTCAGCTCTAGCGTATCTGCAGATCTAAACAGACTTTTATTCAGTAAGGTGTTATTGATGTAAAAGGAGGATACAAAGAGAGGACAGTTCAAATAATCTGTTGGAAAATAATAAAAAACACAAAACAGCTTTAGGGGAAGTAAGTTCTCCTCCTTTTGTCTGTCTGTGTTGAGTAACTAGCAATCCTGGTAAAATAAGTTTTTACCTCATCTATTAGACATTGCTCTGAAGATGGAAAGGACCTTCAGTCCCCATGGGGAATGATCAGAGACTCCTCCTGAGCCATACAAAACTCAGAAAGAATGCAGGAAGAATCACCAACTGAACACACTGCCACAGCACGAAACTGATCGGCGTACAAAAAAATGGTGTAATACACTTGCATGACTACAGAAAAACAGATCTTTTTTCAGTTTATGATATTCCTTGCCATCCTGTATGTATCTTCTACTGATGAAAGTTACTTTTTGCCCCAAGAAGTTAAGAAAACCAGGGATCAATGTAAGAGCAGGACAGGACTGACACAGTGCATATGAAATACTGAAGGCAAAAATGTATCCTTCTACTCACGAAGAATGCAATCTTGCAGTTACCTACAGATTTATCCTTTATAATGGAAGATTCATTTTTAACTACCAGGCCAACTACAGTAGTTCTTTTATTATGGTACCTTACACTGGCTTTCGCCCTTGTATGCAGCAATTTGCTTTCCAGCTGCTACAACAAGCTGAACATTATTACAGAAAGCAGAGCAGACGTCTCTTCTGCATCTACTTCAATGTATCTCTCATTCGGAGGCCAGCTCTTGAGCAATCTCACTCACAGGGACAGCACACACAGATGCTGGCAGCAAAAGCTTATCCTGCATCTCCACTACTAGGTTGAGAAATTTCTCATCCGTTTTGTAAGCAACGGCTCCAACTACGACAAGTAGCTTTTTCAACAGCACTAAGCTGCCGTTTGAGTAGTAAATATTCCAAGAAACAGGCAAATAAAGCCTTATCAGCAAGGGGAGAGAACAGCGCGCTCCTAGAGGCCAGCCTAACTGCGCTGGCAGGTGTTTCTGCGGCGCAGCTGTCCTGCTGGGTACAGCCTGACCTCCAGGTGTGACGAGCAGCGCACATGGCGCGTGGAGAGCGGGCAACCTAGCCGTGCACTTGCATACCACACTGGTGCTGCTTGTTTTGCAATTCTTGCTTACACTTTTCCCTCCCTGCAGAAGACAGAGCTTATATCATTAATTATATGGCTAGGTTTAGTTTGCTTGCACTTGCTGCTCTAGTTGCTTTAGATGTTTATCTTTGCCAGCTTTAAAGTTCAAAGCAGGTTAAAAAACCACACACAAGATTTAATTGTTGGTTACTCTGATAAAGTGACACAGTCTTGATCCTTAATTTACACTGGAGATGGCTATGAGCCCAAGTAAAAAGGAATTAAGAGTCTGTTGTGCAACTGCCTTGGAAATATGCTGGATAACACTGATTCCAACTTCAGTTTTACCAAAAATTTAAAACAAAAATAAGTCTAAGCAATTAAACAGGTCTCCAAAAGGACTTGCTAAAATTTTTGCATTTTTCAGGTAGGGTCCATTCCTAGCACATGCCGGCAGAGCAAGCTATGTGAAATTTGACAGAACAACTTTTTAAGGGGCAAATATGACTGTATGCTCCATAGCTGTCTTTTTAAAAAGAGAATAGCTTTGCTAGCCACAGTTCAAATTATTTCACTTCCTGTTTCTAAACAAGCAAAATTCCTTGAATTAAAAAGAAAAAAAAAAACCCTAAATAATATAAGGTTTTGGCTACTGTCAGAAAAATGCTTATAATAACTGGCCTGTAAAAGCAAAAGGTTAGGTGTGAAAAGAGGCATTTTAGAAATAGTATATTGAAAACTCATCTGTAAGTAAGCGGCAGACAATTTAAGGGTTAACAGTGAATAAGATAAGAGTCTGTTCTATAAAGAACAGTCCCGCTATTGACAATTCGCAGATTTTAATGATACTCACTGTCAAGTTGTCTCTCAGTAACTGCATTATTAGCGTGCTGTCTTTGTATGACTCTTCACTTAATGTATCAAGCTCAGCAATTGCTTCATCAAAAGCCTAGAGTTAAGAAACACACAACTTTATTGGCCATGAATCTAGAGGTTATGCAAGTAATTTGACTGTTTTTTTCCTCTTCAGACTTACCGTTTTTGCAAGAGAACAGGCTTTCTCCGGGGAATTGAGAATCTCATAATAAAACACGGAGAAGTTTAGAGCCAGACCTAATCTGATAGGATGTGTTGGCTGCATCTCCTTTTTACTGATTTCAAAAGCTTCTTGATATGCCTGTTGTGATTGCTCCACTATCCCTTTAGGGCAAAGAACAAACACATACAAAAACCACAAGTAATTCAGATATGTATTCAGACATACAAGCAGGACTACATTCATGCTGGTGTGACAGAAGGATGTCAAGAGTGAACACTTGTGAATGAGAACTCAATATGTCACTATTTTATAAAGATTTTACTGAATTAACTCTTAAATGGCTAAAAATGGAGTTTCTCACGGATCAAATCATAGGTTTGACCGTTTCCGTGCTACATGGTGACTACTTGTATTTACAATCAAGTGTTTACAATACTTTTGTAATACTTAAAAATAAAAACCCCACACCATTCAGATCAGAATGTAAAAAAAAAAAAAGTTTTAATTACACACAGGTTTCCTAACAATTTCAATGTATTTACACCCTGCAAAGTACAAGATGTGTGTTTTAATCACAGAAACATTGATGACCTTTGCCTGTTAAACATGCCTGATCCTTTATGAATTCAAACAGCTTGGCAAAGATAATACGTAGCATCCTTCGATCCAGATTAAATACACACTTTTTAAAGGCTTCTAACATAGATCCATTTCTAGTGCAGCTATGGAAAGTACTTTTACCTAATTTAAAAGTTCAAAGCATACGAGTGCTAGAAGTAAGTGAGAGCAATTAGAAGGTAGTCTTTTTCAGAAATTCACCTTTTTGCAGTTCTGTTAGTCAGTTATAGAAGTTAAAAATACTGTCATAAAAAACAAATAAAGATAAAACACCTATATAGCTTATCCTAAGAGCACAACAGATTCCATTCTCACCAAATGAACTTGAACTTAGGAGCAGCCTACAGCAGAGATCAGATTCCAACTCTGGGTTGTGTTGGGCCCTGCCCCTGCAAGCGGGAGCTAAGGAAGCGCCAGACACTGCGAACAAAGGGCCCCTTGTCCCTGAGCTCCTACGCTGCAGAACTGTGGTGCAGAAAGAGGGAGGGAGGGAGGAAGTCTCTTGATTCAGATGCAAAAAGGATTCAAATTGCAACATTGCTGCATCAGGCTGAAAATGCTGCCCGCATGGCTTTGGCCACAGCAGGCAATTGTAGGCATTCAAAAATACCGCAGAAAGAAATCTTTAGGTTAAGGACTCAAAAATATGTCAGCAGTGAAGTAGGAACCATTCAAAGTCAGAAACAAAAAACAACCCTTAATACCAATCCTCCAGACGCCTTTTCTCTTAAACATGCACAGAAACTATAGCATCATATTGTCCTCTTCAGCAAGAAGGAGGAGGGCATTCATTTACTGGCCAAATATTCATTACTCTGTTTTTCTTCACTATTCCTGTTTCATCTTACACGCAATTTACCAACTGACTTCAAACCTTGAAGTCTGAATTAATTTCATTACAGGCTTCACATGGCTTATCACTAATGAAAGTGATAATGCTATGTTGGGGGGGGGGGGGGGAGGGAAGGGAGAGGAGGGAAGTTGCCAGAAATTGATACAGTACAGCTGGAAGGACTGGTTTTATGGCAAGTTGGTTTTAGGAGTGAGAAGTGTTCCACTCTTCAACATGCTAATGTAGCATGTCTTAGAAAATGCTGCTATTTATGAAAGCTAAAATGAACTGCATGAAAAATAAATAGCTGCTAGGAATGAAGCTCAGCACTTACGCACTAAAATAAATTACGTAAAATTGAGCATATTCCCCCTTATTTGAGAAATTACAGTTACCCACTGAATGCCAATACAGGGAAATTAGTGCATGTGATGCAAAATTTGATGCATTTATTCATTTCAAAATCATCCTGTATAAACAATTTGCAATATTACTAACCTTAAGACTCTTTTAAAGAGTTATACAATTATAAAGTCCCAGACTAAAGACAGCAATATAGGGTCATTCCGCAATAGACATGCAACCCCATTTGATATAAGCAAACTGTTCTACGAAGATAAAAATCCAGACCCCAGAGTGTGAAGCTTCACCCTGCTGCTGCTATCTACTGATAGAGCTCTGTCCAGCTAAGGGGCTACTATTCCCTAGACCACATGCATCTGGTGTTCTGCTCCAAGGTTAGCTGTCACAGACCATACAAAGGAAGAACCTGCCAGGTTAAACACTTGGTATGGCTCCTAAGCTTAAAATTTTTTGCAGTAATCTAGACAGGTTTTCAAAAGGTATTCTTCACCTGAAGAGTGAAAACTTGGAGAAAAAAGGTTTAGCTATGAGACTGAATAAAAACTGGGGATGAAAAAAAAATGATTGAATAATAATTTATTTTACTTGCACATTTTAATTTTAGAGTCTGCAGTTTAGTCTTGGACAGAAAAACAAACTTTGAGACTTTTAAGTATTGTGCCTTGCAGGTTTGTGAATTAGGGATCACTAAAAGGAAAATTAGCCTTGATATAAAAATAGTTCTAAAGTACGAGGTATGTGTGTGATTCTGCAGCCAGCAAGGAGAGGGGAGTGTGCAGGCAGCAAGCAGAGGGCAAAGGCTATGTCCTGAAGAGTGAGTAACTTCAGGCATCTCTGCGACCTGGCATCCTGGGAACATGGCTGCCCTAGGCAGTACAATTGTAACTGGATGTGCCACCAAGCACAAGCATATGCCTCCACTCTCTTAGCCTCTGGAAATTATCTGAAATTCAACAGGACATTTAAGCTATACACACATGGACTTCACCAAACTCACCCTAATTTCTGTGAAGGTATCTTTATATTTGAGAAGAGCACTGAACCACAGGATGCCATGCATTCATATAGCACTACATGAAATCAAACAAGCTCCACGACAGCAAAACTGCACCAAACATCAGCTGTGCAGCCCAGTGGTTTTTCAATAACCCCCTGGGAATTCAAGTCTATACATCCAGACATGTTGTCTGCACAATCCCAATCACTCACAGGTCTCTGTACGGTATTTAAGTTGTTTCTGTGACAAAGCAGCTGGCAGGGCTGGCAGAGTTTATCAGACAGGGCTCTGTGCTGAAGTTGCTAAGCTGTTCCCAGTTCTAAAGCAGCCTCAGGAAACAGTTCAACATAATTCACAGGAAACTACACTAAATGCAATATAAGTTAAAAAAAAGGAGTCAACGTGTTTTAGGTGTGTCTAGCTACAGCAGTTAAGCCACATAACATATAATAAAGAATAGTTTGTATCCCTAAGTCATAAATATTAAGTACCTTATTTTAACTTTTCTACTGAAATTCAGGTGAAGCCAACTTACCTACAGCTAGAACAAGCCACTCATGTGAAGACTTCAACTTTAGGCAACAGAAAACATTTAGAGATTAAACTAGACATAGCTTTGGAAGACAGTTTTCCTTACAAGAAGGTACAAGTCTTCCACTCCAGGTGGATTCTAATCTCCTCGCTCAACGGATCTATGAGGACTGTTTTGCATGCTGTAGAAATGTGGCGGAATCGGCAAGAACAAAAAACAACAAAGAAAACACTTTAAAAAAAGCTACAGACACCAGCCCTTAGAAAGGAGTAAAAATGATACTTGGCCAGAGAGAACATGCCTAACTCGTACTTTCAGTGGCAGATGCAAATACACAGAGTTGACTTCAAAATGTTGTGCCTAAACAGCTGTTCTCTGCTTCACACTGCAGGATACTTGATTTTTGTAACTAATTTGAAAGCCATTGACTTATGATTTTCCTGTAGAAAAAGGAAAGCTTATTACTAAAGAAATTTACATCAAAATCAGAATTATTCCAGTATTCAAGAAGTGTCACTGTCCCACTGAGAGCAATCTAATTTGACAAATCTTAGCAACAAGTTGACATACAGTACCTTTCTTGTCATCTCCAGCAGCGACCTCAGCCAAATAACGGTAGTAGTCTCCTTTCATTTTCAAATAGAAAACTTTACTTTCTGCTTGCGAAGCATTAGGGATCAAGAACTTTTCCAACAGAGACTAAAATGGAAACAAAGAACATTGTGTTTTGAACAAACACGTTTTTACAGTTTGCTGTAATATAACTGAACTATTGATTCAATCTATTTCAAAGTCAGGAAAGCTTTGTGTGTGTTCCACCCACTTTTTTTTTTTTTTTCCCCCTAAATATCCTATATAGCTCATGCACCTAAGGAGAATTTGCCCTAGGTCACAGCTCTAGGTACAAGCAAGAACCTAGAGAAGCAAAGAATTGTAGCAAGAACCATGCTGCAATTCCATGACAAGGATAAAGTCATAGAAAATTATGTTTGTAATGTATAGAAGGTCCAAAAGTGAACATTCTGTTTTACTCAAGACTAATTCATTTACATAAATTACAAATATTTAGCCTGGATGACTCAAACTTGTGTGGAACCTGGCATAGTGAAGTGGCCCATTATGGCAGTTCTCTGTTCTCTCAAGAGACAGGGCAACAAAGCCGGGCTAACAGAAGAAACTCAGACAACGTTTTGCTAACCTATGCCTATAGAGTCTAATTAGAGCCTATGCTCTAATTAGATTAAAACTGTTGATGGGTTTTCTTTATTTACTTTTAATGCAGTGCAAGATACTCAGTCAGTCACCTTTAGCGCACATTTTCAATATATGGGAGTTAGTAGTCTATATTTATGCAAGACATCTAGAAGCCTTAGGTCTGTGCTTCGTGTCTTAATGAGAGCAGCAAGAATCCTTCAGCAAAGACAGCACAAGCATGTGGGCAGCACAAGTACTTTTATGGAGGCAGCCAAAGGGGCTGCCTCATGCGCAGGGCACCGTTTGAAGGGCACGTGCTCTGCGAGGAGGACTCGGTGCTGCTGTCAGCTATGTGCATCGCTTCCCCTCAGCTACTGACACCCTCCGTTCTCACCATTAGAGAGCACCCACATCCACAGAGAGGACTTTTTTCAGCAGTGCCAGGAAACTCTGACTTCAGTAACAAGTGAAGGCTCCCAACTACTAAGGATAAAGGCTGTGCAAGAGTTCTTCCCTGCAGGAGGGCAGTCAGGTCAGGTGTAACCTTCTGCATCAGGCAGGGGTAGCCCTTCCCCAGGCCCTCCCTGTTAACTGACCAGACCAAATTATTTCCAATGATTCTAGAAACACAGAATCACAGAATGATTGAGGTTGCAAGGGACCTCTAGAAATCATCTAGTCCAACCTCCCTGCTCCAGCAGGGACACCTAGAGCACGTGGCACAGGGTCGCATCCAGGCAGGTTTGGAAGATCTCCAGAGAAGGAGACTCTGCAACCTCTCTGGGCAGCCTGTGCCAGGTCTCTGTCGCCCTCACAGTAAAAAAGTTCTTCCTCACAGGGAGATGGAACTGCCTGTGTTTCAATTTGTACCCATTACTCCTCCTATCACTGTCCACCACCAAGAAGAGTTTGGCCCCATCCTCTCTACATTCATCCCTCAGGTACTTATTCATATTGACCACCTCTCCTCTCAGTCTTCTCTTCTCCAGGCTATACAGGCCCAGAGTTTTTCCTCATAATATAGATGCTCCAGTCTCTTAAATCATCTTTGTTACTCTATGCTGTGCCCTCTCTAGAAGCTCAATGTCCAATTAATCATCATCTCTACAGAGAGATGTCTGACTGAGAAGTAGAGCTTTACTCACTAGGACAGCACCAACTAAACTTTCACAGTCAAACTGAGGTTTGAGGTTTCCAAACAGCAGGACTGAATGGATGATTTGCAATAGCAGACATCATTTAAGAATGTCTAATAATCATAAAAATCTCATTAATTCAATATATTCTAGCAGGAAGTAGCAACGTAGACAGCAGGTAAACCTTGTACTGGGATGGGGAGGTGGGAAGGGAGGGTTTCTCAGCCCAAGACTGATACAGTCTATGGGAAAAATCTGACACTTGGAGCCCCGGACTGGCAATTTGCTCATGTGTCTGAAGGAAACAGCCTCTTCTACCCAAACCCCCTGGGGACTGGTCAACCACACATCTTTGGGAGATTTTTATTTATAACAAATACACTGCAGAGCAGTTAACATTAAGAATAACAACAAGAAAAAAAATGAAAGCATTAAAATTCTCAAAAGATTTTACATATTAAAATCTAAAAGCTAGTACATAAAATAACTAAAGGAAGATCTTTCTCTTATCTTTTTTTCTAATAGTATCTATTGTGCATATAGTCAGCTTCTCCCATTAGACCTGGTCTTTTTACTTCAGGATTTCCCTTCCTTTAGGGCATGAACCTCTAACCACTCCTTAGGAGTTAGTTTGCATAAATTCAGAGGATACTAAGTTGTTTTAGAGACTTTCTGTGAAAGCAGCAGTCTGCACATAGGTAGTATGGCTACCACAGTCATACAGATCTGAAACCATTAAAATGACTGACCTTTTAGATTCTAGCTGCAAAAGATAACATAAAACCGAAACATGTAAGCCACACAATATTTTGTTTGATGCTTAAATCCCACCTCCTTCTGAAGAACCCTAGAGAGTAGGGTTTTTTTGTTTTGTTTTTAAATAAGTAACTGTAAAGCTTTTCTGGAGGATGCACTCTTTCCATATACTTTACAAAGAAGGTGCTACAAAAGTATTTTAAAAATCCATTCCCTTTATCTAAAACAAAGCTCCCACAGATGGTAAGAACTATTTTAACAATACACCCCATACACAGCTACATTCTCTTGGCAGTTGATGGGACCCTTTCAACAAATACAGAGCTAATCACAACATGGGTCACCTCAGCTAACAATAAGCCTCCTACCAGACCAAAAAACTAATCTGCAGTTAATTCTTCTGGGAGAAGCTCATCACTACAACACATCCAGCCCCCTACCAATCCAAGGCCATTCAGCAAGTGCATAAAGCACATGGTATGTAGCTAAGCTCTCATGCTCATTCATGGCATTCCTGCTCTCATACCAAATTCCCATACATGGCTGACACATTAGCGCGCACTGACTGTATCTTCAGGGGTAGTTAGTTAGTGCTTGAATCTGGAGGAAAAAAATAAAAACAGAAGTGAAACAGAAGCCCCCAAAGACACCCTCCTTACTCCAGCCCTGAACTCCTTTGATGTAGTTTTCAGAGCTTCCAACTTGCTTCACAGTAAAAATTCTCCCTGGATGTTCACAGCTGCTGGCTGTGCTCATACATACCAGACATGAGCAATGCCGTGGACGTGGTACATTCCCCCACCCCCAGAAAGTCCACACTAGAGAAGCTGTCTTTGTCTCCAAAACTGCAACAGGGACTGCATCAACACAAATTTTTATTATTCTACCAGTGAACTTCAATCCTGGTTTATATTAAACCTTGAACAGGAGAAGATTCACTTTGTCCTTGATTTTAGACCTGTTCTTTCACTGTTCAAAAGCCAGAAGAGCACACGGGCCAGAGCTGGCAGCATTAAGTAAGCCTAAGCATGATGTTTAAGTTGTTTTGTAAGCACTACACAGCCTATTACTTTGATGAAAAGCCCTGTTCCTACAGTTCCGCAAAATAAAGCCTTTAAGATAAAAGTTAATCAGATTCAGCTTGGACAGTAATGTACAATTTAGTGTAATAGTGTAAAGAAAAGGGGGGAAAAAAAAGCACTATTAAAAAATCCTGTTTCTTACTGCAAATTGCACATACTTTAGTTTGTCAGGTTGTGGTCAGAACTTCAGTTGAAGAGAGGAAGTCAACCCGTAAAGTCTTGAATAGTCTTTTCCTGACACTTGAGGCCTAAAATTACCCTTCCTATAAAAGTATTTGCATACAGCTTTGGCAAGAGACTTGTATGGGTCGGATGACCATTCCCAAATTTACCCAAGCACATTAATTTTAATGCCTCATTCTGACTTGTTCCATTTAGTTCCATTAGCATACTTATCCTGATTAAAGCACACCTTACTGCCTGGAGATTTTATCTAATTACCAATGCACTTCAGGATTGCACCAACAGCTCAGCTTAGGTATTCTCTTCCCAATAAGCAAGTCATAAGAAATACAATCAACTGTTTCTAGAAATATGGTTGTAAATCAGTGGACAATATCTAGTATTTAGACAGATCTTTCTTTAGATAGAACTTTGAAGTTCTCAAAGTACTTAAAACAAGGAATGTGATTTAAAATATCAAAAAAAAGAACTATTCAGATATATAACTGAGCAAAAGCTCTAAAAACAATGAAGAGAAAAAGGTTTTACTCCTGCACACACATCAAAAACAAAGAAAAAATTAAACTGAGAGAGTCCAAAAGAGTATCTTGATAACTATTACCTAATACAAACAGTAGGAGTTCTGCTGGAGTTAAAAGGGTAGACCTTTTATTTTCATACAAAACCAAAAACCATTTGACATATAACTATGGTATTTCTAGTTTTGAAGATAAACTACACAGAAATATTTGCTCAAACTAACTGAGAATGGCCAAGCATTTTCACGATGCAAGAAGTGCTCTGCTGTTCTCCTTCAAGACATCACAAGATTGCAAGAGTGGCTAGAATCAGCCGACAGGTCTGTTCTACCTCCTATCCCACCTACATGGTACCCAGAAGGGGCCATTGCAGGAAAACAGTAAGAAAGTAACAAACTATCACTCTTCCTATAACCTCCATCCTTCGACGCTTAGGGATTTCCTGAATTTAGTAAACTTCAAGTTCCTCATCCACATTTGTCCAGACTTCCTTTCAATCAATATAAACTTTTAATATCCACAACACACTAGGACAAAGAGGTTGCAGATACTTGACAAGCTGTGTAGAACATCTTTGCTTATTGGATTTTAATTTAGAAAAACCACCAGTACTAAAGTCTGCATTTTGGTTCAGAAAACAGATAGTTTCAGATCATTTGAGTAATTTCAATATCAATTCATAATCAAGAGTCCCTGTTATGCTTTTACACCATCCAGGTCGCTAAATGTCGTTTACTCTACAAAGGAAGAGGGCAAGTGAAGGAGGAGAAAAAGAATGGGCCAGATATGAGTGATACTAAGAACAAGAATATGCATCCGAAGCACTATGGTAGAAGAGATGAAACACTGCAGTCAGGGGAAATCCATCAAATCTTATGATACAGCCTTTCAGATATATCAAGATACACTTACCAATTACAACCCAGCAGAGGATCAAGTTACTCCTTGTATTGAAACGCTCCTAGGGTAACAACTGCGCACCCACAGTGTGAGGCACAAAACTTGCCTGAGACTCCCCTGCTCCCCTCTGCTCACTTAGCATTTTCCATCAAGTAGCATAGCTGAGCATGAGTATTTTAAAGAACTACAGATGCGAAGTATCAGGTGTACTTAGGTAGACCTTCAAAATCTTGATTCAGATCCTAATCTTGTGACATACAATGCAGGGAGAACGACATGCACTTAGCTTCAAGGGGAACTAAACAGCTCACGTGGTAACTGTAACACATCTCTACTCAACTGCTCCTTTACAGGCTTCTCTTTTGGTGACCTCCAAGTAACTCAAAACAGGCCAAATGCACTGGACAAGTTCAGAGACCTACCATTCCTACAAAAGCTGGTGTTTGTTCTTCCATGTGTGGCCTTCTGCCTCAGCAACATCATTAGAGGAGTTACAGACTATAGAATGGTGCATTGACTAGCTATACTGCACAGATTTGCAGATGCACTGCAAAGGGTTTAGCAAGCACTTGCTGCCAAAAGAAATGTTTTTGCAGGCTACCTCAATCATTTGAAGAAAATGACAAATATTTGTATTTAAGGAGAATATTTTTAGACACTCTCTTCCCTAAACTCGAGTTTCTTTGGGACAGATATTCGGGTGCAGTTGATTGCTACAGTTTTACCTCAATATCGGGGCTCTTCAGCCCCATATCTTGGGGGGAGAGGGGAAGGAGTGTTCTGCTGCCTGCTTCCCACTCAGGCCAAGGGCAAAGCTCTTGTTTAAAACTAGCAAAAGATTCCTATCTATCCATTTCCCTGCTAAAACAGAAGTACATAAAATTTGTGAACTACTAGGGGCTGCTGCTGCAGCACCAGTGATGTCTCTGGTAGAACAGCTGCTGAGGGAGCAGACAAGCCCAGAAAACCACCTGCTGCCTGTTCACAGCACCAGTTACTCTTTCTTCCCGTCAGCAGAAGCCTGAGAAAGGGCTGTGAAGGCCGCAGAATCCTGTGCTATCAACACAAAATATCAGGAAATTTTAGCTGGTGTGTAAAAAAAAAAAAAAGAAAAAAAAGAAAAAAAAAACAACCCCCACACAACAATTAATAAAAAGTGTCTCTGTGTGACAAAAGCAGAATCACATGTGGACAGAAGGAGAAAAACATGGGAGAAAAGTATTTATTCTGTTGTGTGTTTTAAGCATAAGTAAACAAAATACCACCTCAACTTCACTGAAAAACAAAGCCAGGATGCCATACTGCTCTATTTTGTTAACATCACCTTGTACGGATTTCTTGAATATAAAAAAATCACTGTAGATCTGTGACAAAATAAAATAGTACCAAATGGCAAAGATCATTATTTTGTGAAGAAACAGAACATCTGTGAGAAGTTTGTGGGATAATATAAAACTGAAACTTGGTTGGATGGGATTTCTTTCTAGAAAGGTAGTTTTAAGTAATCTGATTGTATAAACCAGAAGCCATGTTCTAGTTATCTTCAAGTTCTATAGTTTTGGTCTCTGAAGAAATAACAAAGTCCTCTATGAACATGCTGTAGCATTTTTCACCTAGAAAGAAACAAAAGTACAAACTGTTTATCCTCAGCAATTTGAACTCTGAGAAGACCTGAAACCTGCTGAAAAATGCCATTTTAGCAAGGTAAGTCTGCTCTGCACTAGGGGAATCTCAGATTCCTGTTAAGTACTTTTTGGTAACTGTGTAATCATATTCAAAATATGATTATAAGAAAGAAAAAAAAAAGAAGAAGAAAAAAAAACTGATTCTACCTCACTTGACCCACTCCAAATTTGATAAAAATAACTTAAGAATTTACAGTACATCTCAGCAAAAGCAAAGATCTCTTATTACTGCCTGTCAAAGGGAGGCACTGCTACTATCGGATTACAAGAAATATAAGCAACTAGGCAAGAGCTGACTTTTGATAAAAAACAAGTTCAAAAAACAACCACTCTCTTTTAAGAATGTTCTTCCAGGTTTTCTTTCCTCACTGTATTGGCTGTTTCCCAGAAGCAAAGGATTAACTTTACTAGTACAGGCTTTTTCACAATCTTTCAAAATGGTAGTCAGCTGTGGACTGAAGGGACCATGGCCTTTCCAGGTTCACAGCTGGGAACTGCGCTGTCTGCCTAAGGCAAGACTGTGAGAAGCTGCTTCACAAATCCGCATTTCTGCCAAGAGTATGGCAACAAGACAGAAATTTCCAGATAAAACCTGAGATAGCTTAGCATCTGGTTACACGGATGTACACAGATTTCATACCTGCTTTTGCTGTGCCCGTGAGCAGTGGAAGTATCTTAGCACAGCAACGTTTATATCAGTTCCCTGCTGAGCAACCAGTGCAATAAACACACTTAATAGCTCCAAAATATTACACATAAAAGCATGAAGCTCTTGCTTCAACAACAAGGCATAAGAACAGTATCAGCCTTAGTCAGGAGACTAAACTGATCAGCTTATTTTGCTGCTTAAAACTGAGTCTCACTGGCAAGTGCATAAGGTTCTTCAACATCAGAGGTTGCTTTCAAATAAAACAAGTGGTTACTCAGATGATTCTCAACAGCGCTACATGTAGTTTTTATTTTTCAAAGCCAACTGTGAAGCATCAATGTCAAGTAAGTTTAAAATAATAGGCAACCAGTTATAATGAAGATTTGCCCTGCATTCAATAAATGCGAGAGCATATGAGGCATGTGTGTGTGTGCACATGTAAAGCCATGAGAAGTTCCACAAACTATTCTAAAGGTTTCTGTTTGCATTCATGCAGAGAATGTTGGCCAATGCTGTGATAGATGGGTGTACTAAAAACATCCATCAACGTTAGGGATGAATTTCTTGCCAAGATGAATGACTGCTGGCTCACTTTGGTTCATGAAGTCCCACTACCACCAATTATTTATATCATACATGCTGGATCTAAAATCCTTTCAAACATGAGCTTAAGTTTCATGTACTTACAATAATTAACAATGGAGAATCTCCATTGTTATAATTCTCCATTCTCCATTATAATTATAATTCTTCAATTCTCCATTATTGATATTTAATAGTCCATCTCATACTTGAAATGATCTAGGAGTATTGCTTAAATTCTCTTTATTCAATAGCTTTTCATCACTTTCAGTATACTATATTTATTAGCAAATAGAGAAAATTATTCTAGTCTAGGCAGCCTTTTCACCACTGCAGCAAGATAAACTGCAAAGGGGTGTAGTTACAACAGTGATTAAAGGGAAGTGATTAAAGGGTTGTGAGCAAAATCAGAAGGTTTTAAGGAAATTTCCTCAACCTCCAACTTTCAATATATTTGAGAATTTCTACCAGCTAAAGCCTAATCGAGAAAGATAGATTTGGAGAGTTAATCAAAAGCTTTAACTGTAAACATCATGAAAAGTCAGTAAGCATTTTGCTCTGCAATATACAGAAGTACATTCACATAAATATCTGCAAATCAAAGGTACAGACATATTTTCACATGTCACTAGCACATTTCTGTCTTTTATACGAAGTCTAACAAAGCATGACATGAAATCTGGAGGCCCATACCCACACCCAGGCGCAGTGGTACAAAACAGATGTGAAGGCTAAGACAGGAGCCTGGCAGATGCCACCAGCGCGACCACAGGGCTAGAGGACACAGGGCAGGAGGAGAGGACAAGATTTCAGTTTGTTCAGCATAGGGAGATTGCGGAATTCCATCCTTCATCATATTTAAAATTTGACTGGAGAAGGGAGCGGGCAATTTTATCTCACTGGACCTGCTTTGAACAGAGTTGAACTAAATGATCCCACTTCCAAATTACATTGATGAAAACAGCTTAAAAATTAGGGACCGAGATTTTCATAACAAAGGTGTTAAATAATCAACTCTTAGGTTTCAAAAAATTAACCATCCCCCTCTGAAGAGCCATGTACTGCAGAGCCAAGTTTAAAAAAAAAAGCAAATCTGCTTTGCCAAATTTGCAGGCGACTAGAAAAGTCCTAAAGTAATCTGAGAAACTGAAGGCAACAAGCATAAACTTGCAGTATACTCTTTAAGAAGCCATTTAAAAGCAACTGAAAAGGAACTATGTTTTCCCCTCCCCTCAGAGAGCTGCAGCCCCATAACAGGTTATTAAACTTTACCCCAGGTTCCCAAAAAACAACATGCATGAGAGAATCACAAACCTCAAGTCATCAGGTTAAATCTTAACTTTCTTTCCACAACAATTGCAACTTCTATAAAGTAAAAGATCCATAAAAACTGCAAAGTAAGTAAGCCTAAGTATACAAGAAGTACCATTTTATGCTTTTGAGCATGAACTCAGAAGGAAGCAGCACACTGTCAAGGCAAGGGAACAGTTCACCTTATTGAGAGGGTCCTGAACAGCACCATTATCCTCGTGCTTTTCTGGTAGGCAGGGAGTGGGAAAAATGCCACATGGCACCTATATGTGCCATGTAACTCCAGGATGCTAAGGAGAGCCACAGCTTCAGGAGGCACTCTGCTTTTCAGGGGCTACAACTGAAATCACAGGCTCAAAAGAGGGTAAGTAGTAGTGCCTAGGCATTGCAAGCAAGGAGACTGACTCAAGGAAAGTTGTCACCCTGAAGGGAGGCTAAGGGCAGGAAGACAGATCACTCAGAATATTGGGTATAGGAGAAGAACATGGGAGCAATCACATATGGCACATTTTACAGGAAACACAAGGACCATGGCTGCATATGCATGCATTATGACTATAAAACACAGTGCAACTATCTGGAATTATGTCCATAGAAAACTGAAGGGCACCAGTTGTATTTCAAATGCTTAGTTTGTATTTAACTTTGTATCAGAGATTGCCTGAAAGCTACTAGTAGTTCAGAGCTCCTGAAAACTTCTCTTTCTTACTGCTTGCATATTAGAAGTTGGCTATTCAAAATCTTTTACATGCTTTCTTCTTTGTACTTCAGATGATACAGATTTAATGCAAGTCACTAACTATAGATCTGTTTCTCATCAGCTGCAAAAAGCACTGTGAATAAAATGCACACCTGTTAGATCAATATCATCCTTTATTATGCAAACAACAACAAAAAGACCATTTGGGGGGTATTTCAAATAGGTCCTCCTCCTGCTATAGTAAGTGAAGCTGTATGTGAAGCATACTCAATAACACGAGGAAAAGTACTTAAAAAGCTTAATTTTCTGTTTCTGAGGCTGGAAATTTCCTATATTACTTAAGTACATTTAAGATGTTCGAGTACTGCATTGTACTTTTTGCTATGTTTTTCTTGCAGAATTAGGTAATTCAATCTTCGGTGTTACACACACTGCAAATAATCTGTAATATGCATGGTGCCTTACTATTTGCATTAGAAATCAAGGTGTGCCACAGTGACATACGTGGGCTTGGTGTACACCTGACAGACCTGGTGCTCTCCTTGTGCAATAGCAGCGGTTTCAGGAAGCAGAAAGCAAAGTCTAGAGAGCAATGTAGGTGCTCCGAAACAAGTGTACGTGGGGAAAGATTTATGAAAGGACAAGAATGTACATGTTTTTTTGACTGCTGAAAGGTTAGCATAGAGAGAGAAACTGAACAGTTGGACTTGGCACACAACTGCCAAAACTTTTAATCACAAAGTACATAAGAGTTACTAAGCAAGAAAGTAGTAGCTTGTGAACTGCTCTGAAATTAGCAACAGGGAACAGAACACAGAAACATTTTCGTATAATCAACATCCAGCAAATTACAAGGACTAGTTTTTTCTAAACATTAGCAAGTTGATTTCATGAACTGCAGAAAAAGAGCAAGAAGATACAGAGAAGGCAGCTTTGGCTCTATTCTGCTCTCAGAAACACATTCTCTTAACGTGTTTCCTCCCTTCAACACTGAAGTTAGGACACGAGCCACTTCCACACACGGCTGTGATGTAATGCTCCAGGGTATTAAATATTACTTGAGCCCAGCAGGCAGCTGAAGGCACAACAGTAGCTCACACACATTCATACTCATCATAGAAGATACCCAAGTATCTAGTTGCTCTAGCACTACAAGCGACAAGGCTCATGGCTAAGAGCTTGGATGCCTGTCAAAGCTTCAGATCCCATCAGTGACATCAGACTATTTGACATTTGGCATGCATTAGTTTTCATCTCTGTACTGTAAGTGTAATTATAGACTACATTGTACAAAAATTACATCAGATCTACTGGCAAAAGAAAAAGTTCTACCTTTGCAAGTAGCATCATCCATATTCCTGCTTACAGAAACAACTAAATACATTATGCAATTTTTTTCCTCTGGTAAAGGGAAGTAGATTTCATGCAAAGCAATACGGTCATGCAAGTTTCTAAGTGAAAAAAGAATGCACGAAGTGAAAAAAGAAAGACATTCCAATCAAGAAACAAGAATACATTTAAAAATATATATTTTTGCAATATAATTATCAAAGTCAAATTGTGTCCCTTGAACGCAAGGGAACTAAGAGAAGTTTGGAGTATTTTTATTTTTAAACCCAAGTCTAGAAAAGGGGTTTTATTATTATCAAATTACTGCCTAACGCATTGTTTCAGCTGGACGGTAATATATTAAGAAAAACTCCACTGGCAACACTAAAAGTCAGTCATTAGCTGCCTAAAAGTAACAGCATGTAGAAGAACAATAATTTATATGAATAGTTTATGTATTTCTCATTAAACAGAGCAGAAAATACAAGCTCGTTTTGTATTTTAAATCTCAAGGCAAGATTCCCCACCCCTTACACACACACTTGTTCTACCAGACTTGAAAACTATTTTATGTTGTTGTCATTTTTGTTTTTAGCTAATAGTGAGCTAGTTTTGCCTCAGTCTGGTTTCATCATAAGAAAAAATAATTGCAAAAACTCTCCTAGGTTATATTAAAAAGGGTTTCTAAAATCAATGGTTTAATTTATCTCTTAAACTCAAACTAGTTCTACAAAGAACTTCAGATCACACTGAGCTGAAAGTAACCCCACCACCTCCACCTAAAATTTTCCATTGATTAAAGAAATAACATGTTTCCATGCCTAAGAATTAGTAGATCAGTTCTTTCCTCTACCTTTCATAGTGGGAGCTTTTAAGTTATCCTTATACAGGATGATAAAACACACAGAACTGCACATGCTACGATAACTATGGAAGCCAGTGTAAACTGGAAACCAAGACTCAGGGCTAACCATGCTCCTACACACCCTTGGAGAACCAGTCTTCCAGAAGTGAGCACCACCCATTTCACTTAGCTACACTACATGTCAAGCTTCTACTAGTTTCTGATCTTCATTTTAGTTTGATATCAGGGCTTCAACTGCATTCTTAGCTTCTTAACACCTTCCACATACCATATGTTCTTCAGAGACTTCCAGGTAGCACTTGATCCCTTGTTAATGTGGGACAACACAGCAGTGGAGTTTGCAGATTACATTTTGGCAGCATAAAATTCTACTGCCAACAGTAATATCTCCCATGCTAGTGGCAGGACTATCCATCATTAACGATGTGCTCACTAAAGCACTGCTGGCATACGGAACTGGAAAACCTGACAATTCCGACTAAGCATTTGGAAGAGGTCAGGATTTTCTAAGTCTCCTAACGAGAATATACCATCATTTGCCACATACAGACATGTTTTAACACAAATTCAACCCTTCCATAATGTCTAACTCTGGCCCCACTGTAGTTTGCTGCTAAAAAAATCTAAATTTAAGTAGACATCCTAGCATTACTACTGCCTCTTCCTGCAGCCAGTTTTCTGCATGGCTGAGTCATAACTCACATTACATCATCTTACCCAGGGAGGGGCAGAGTTTCCGTAGAGTAGGAACTACCTCTTACAACCGTAGAGCATGTTCAAATTCTAGAAACCAGAGCCACCTAGAATGTAAGCAGTGCATTCTGGGAGAGTGAGCAGGGTGGCAGGGGCCTCAAAACCAAACCTTGTCCAGTTTTGCTCAGTTTTTCAATCTTGTTCAGTCATAAATTTCTTTTTATAAAGATTACCTCTATATACAATAAGGTTTTAACATATTTTTCAACACACTAGCATTAACCATGCTTAAAAAATGTATTATATTTTGGGGAGAGAAAAGTTAGACATTTGTTAAATCTTGTCCTTCAGAAATTGCATAAGAGAGCACATTTACTGAAAGACTAGAAATAGTCTGAAAGGGTTAGCGCCAGTTATTCTGTAACTTAAAGTAAAAACGGATCAACAGTTTCATTATTTCTCACCAGCACATCATTGCAGATGTCTCTTAGCTCAGTCTCAATTTTCTCTCTGTATTCTCGAGCCATCTGCTGCTTTTTCTCAGCGCCTTCCGTCTTTTGTTCAATACTTGAGACGACTCTCCAAGATGACCTACGGGCTCCTACAACATTTTTATAAGCAACAGAGAGAAGATTCCTCTCTTCATTGGACAGCTCGGCTCCTTGCTCAGTCACAGATTTCATGCAACTTGCCATGTCATCATATCTTTCAGCCTGCTCAGCCAGTTTGGCCTTCTGCACCAACTCATTTTTATCCATGCTGATCTTTCTAAAGAGGAAAAACAGGGAGGAATTATTCAGACATTTATCGAGGACAAAGATGTTTTAATGTCATATGCAGAGCAACCTTTTCCCAAGAAGTTTGAAATTGCAGGATATACAATCAAAATCTCAAATACAAAGTAGACAAGCACTCAATGCTCAAATTGAAGATCTCAAGTCACTGTCTCCTAAGAAAATGTTAACTTTTAAAGGAACATTGTTTTAGATATTTACAAAACTAGGCATCCAAAGGAGAACTCAAAGCAGATCATTTCTATCTCAAGCATATATACAATTAATTCCAGCCCCTCATCATCACTCATTTTCTCATATGAGCGCATTCAAGATGCAGCATTAGTTGCACCCAATTACCAATTTAACAAGAATGACAAGGATAATACCCCATTACTTTTTCCGTAGAAACAGACAAAATACAGGCTAGTCAAACAGCATACAACAACGCTGTGCCTTAACAGAACCTTACGTTTATATGCAGAAAGACTAGCCACGAGGACGTGCAAATTAACGCCTGAGCTGCACGCCACCAAGTCAGAGCTCCACAAATACTCCAGGAGTTTCAAGGGGAACACCCCGTGGCCAGACGGGCCGGACCATCTCTCCCAGGCACTGCTCCTCACCCCAGCGGCGATACCTGTTCCTGCACATGCAGACTGCACAATGCCTCCTCACCACTCAACTTCCCATTTGGTTATTTTCAGCTTGGCCATGTTTCAGGTCCTCACAATGGGCTTTGAGATACATCACCCCTGAAGGTTTCACTGTTCACATGAGAACCAATTTTGGCCATATATGTTTTATCATTCCTACACATCACAACTACCGACCTCCTCACACACCACAAAACCCCTCCATAGCCTAACCTTCTATACAAAGCAATGACAGGCAGCACCTGCAGAACCCCCTAAGGAAAACGGAGTGCGCTAGGAGAACATCCTAGACACCTGGAAGGAGAAAGTTTCAGCGGCTGCTTCCCCCGGTGCCGGCGCACAGACACACAGCGGCTGCTCCACGGCGCTTGCGAGCAGGCACCGAAGCCCTGACCGCACTATAAATAGTGGGTTAAGGAGCCATTTTAAAGAGAGGTTTTGGCCGCGGCTCTTTCACCACGCGGCGCAATGGGGGCGAACGCGGCTCGCGCGCCGGCCGGAGCGCCGCTTCCTCGGGGCGCGGTGGGCGGGATCCGGCCGGCACGGCCGGTTCCCGGGGCGCAGGGAGAGCCGAGGCGGCGGCGGCGCCCCGGGTGACACC
>VWPW01008645.1:927775-1013117 GCA_013389825.1 Crypturellus undulatus
TAAATAAAAATAAAAATTGCCCCCCGCTCCCTCCTCCTCCCTCCTCCTCCCTCCTCGACCCTGTTTTTCTCTGAGTTTCCGGCACGGTCCGCGCGGCAGGGAGGCGGTTTCGGGCTGCGCTGATGGCGGCGGCGCTGGAGGGTGCTTGGGGGCTTCGCAGTGGCCCTTGGCGCGGAGCAGCCCGCGTCTGCGCCTGGGGAGCCGGGCTCGGAGCGGGGAGGGCGGCAGGAGCCGCAACCGCAGCCCCGGTGCCGCGGGGCTCTCGGAGGGGCCTGCGCGGCGCCCGCAGGAGCACGGGGCCGGGACGGCCCTGGTGCGGGCACGGGGAAGGTCCGCGGGTGCCCAGGCCCCCTCCCGCACGGCCGCTGCGGGCAGCGCCGCGCGCGGTGAGGAGACGGCGCGCAGAGGAGGGGGAAACGCGTGGAAGTAATGACGGTTGCCGGGAATGCCGCTAGCACGGGAGGCTTCAAGCGTTCCCTGCGCGTGGTGAAGGTCTGTGTTGGCATCGTCCAAAGCGCGCGGCCCCGCACCGGCCTTCGGTGTAACCCTGGGTCTGCCTGGAAGTGACTGAGGTAGTGGGGTGTAAACGTGGGGTGTCAGCAGCAGCCAGAGCTGGAAAGCGTTTCTGGATGCAGGGGTTTATCCTGTGCGGCTTGCATGCCTTCGGGGAAGACGGCGAAAGCATCTGCTCTTTGAGAACAGTCAGTTAAAAAAGAGGGAATGGGGATATTTTCCCTTAGGGATGTATCTCACATGCTAATGTGATGGGACAGGAACATTTTTCAGGAGGGGGAGATTCTCTCTTAGGGACTTATTTGAAACTCTTGTATTTGCAGGTGATTCCCACGGGAATGCTGCCTTATTCTTTGTTAAAGCAAGATATAAACCCTTGAGTCGTGGTTACATGGTTGGCTACAGTATCTCCGCTGGGGCGCATTACCTGGAGATGGGTCAGCAGCAGCTCTTGGAGCAAGTCGGGCTCGGATCACCAATACTCGCTTGACTGTTCATTAAAAACAACTCATGATGAAATACCCAAAACACAGGGTGGACGTGTATTTATGCAGCCAGAGTCTTAAAAGTCTGTTGGTTGGACACCGCATAGGAGTAGCATAGGAAGAGAGAGGTACTTGCTTTTGGGAAAGAAAGAGGAAACTCTGGATATATTTGTATTCTTGACAAGCGACCTGCCCCTGGTCAGCAATAGGCTGTTAGGGTATGGGAGAAAATGGTCTAAAGGACTTCTGTAAACTTGCTGCCCTATGTGCTGTGGCCCTCGGTTCGTTCCTACATGTCTTTTTTCTATGTATTTTCCATCTCTGCCCTTCTGGGTAGCCTCTTGGCATGCTCCTTGTCTCTCCCTGGGCTGATGAAATGGCTGTAGGCCTCAGAATGTGATAAAATCACCCCCCCACCCCCCCCAAAAAAAAGGTGGGGGATTTTTTTTCTTTAAATCTTCAAAGGAACCATCCTGTCATTTGATTAAGTATGAAAAATCTTTAAGTTTGTTGTGACAAACTTTGTAATAAAATTGTACTCCAAAATTGTATCATACAAAGAACAGATACATTTGCTGTGGTGCCATTTTACCTGCAATATTGATGGTTCTGTTATAAACCTTGCCATGGCCTCAGAGGTATGTTGAGGTTTGTCATAATGGACATTTTTCTGTGTAAGTCTTGTCCAGAAACGTCTGTTATCTTAGACATTGATTTAACAGTGGGATATTCTTTCTATTTCTCTTCAGTTCTAGTGCCTTCTATTTACCCCAGGGCTTATAGAATTTCCATCATTTTCCTGTGAAATATTTCTGGAACGCTTGTGAAGAGAGCTGGAAAAACCAAAGTATTCAGCGTGATGGGCAGTATCAGGTAGAGCAGAGCTCACCTGAGTGCACCAGCTGTCAGGTGAGAAAACTGCTTAATTTATACAGAATGAAGAATACAACCTTTCTATTTCCACAGTGATAAGTTTGCATGGCTACGCACATACGCACATGTTATTTTTTTAAAAAGCATTGTAAGGCTCAGGTTCATAATGTATTCCAGTACACAATTCTTCATCTTATCTGTTTTTATTTTTTATCGTTACTTTCCACTTTAGGAAGCAATAGGATGGGAGCTGTACTTGAACACAGATGGTATCGTGGCACAGCATTTGCTGCAACTTGCTTGAAGTTATGTTACAGAGCTCATTTTTAACATAAGCTTTAAACCTTTATTTTGTAGAAAAGTCTTTTTGAAATGGCATCAGCCCAAATATAGACTCCACGGTTTGAGTGATACTTGAATATTTTGTGATAGCATGGTGAAAAATGAATGGATGCAGGAAAATAATTATTTAAAGTACCTAGAGAATTCACACTGGAGCAAACATTACAGGAAGCATAGGTAGGTACCGCATTTGGATATCTCTGGAAATAGAAGGGAAAACCGAGTGAAGTAGGCTGTTGATAACACTGTAGGCAGCATTAATAGTTTTGTGGAGGAAAAACATCAGTCTTTCCGTTCACTTCTTTCCATTCTTTCCCGTTTTGGAGTGAATGGAATGTCTCCTGCCACAACCCTAATTGCCACTAGCCAGAGTTCTTGTTTGCTCACAGCCCCATATGTCAATAGAAGCGGCACTCATTCTCCTTTAAGGAGGCTATTTTTGCCAAGCACCATTTCCACTTCTCTGGCTTTCGTGAACACTGCCATTTGAAACAGATCCAAGGAATTAGACATTACTCACCTTTGCATGTGCTGTCTCTTGAGCAGATACTTGCCTGCTGCCTTCTATTCTTACATTTCCTGCACTTTTCCCCCAGTGAGGAATGCTGTGTTTTGTCTTGCTTATTGCAGTTTTGACCAGGGAATTTAGTCTCTTGAAAAGCTACGCTTTAAGCTGTTTCCCTTCTCTTGAAATGCATTTTCTCTACTGCTTTCCACGCAGCTTTTTGTTCGATGACTTGCACTTTCAGTATCTCAGGCTGTCAGGCATACTTGTCAACATCTAAAAGCAAAGACTCATTTGTAGAGCTAGACATATTTCCATATAAAAGTGCATATATATGTATATTTATGTACATTTCTTCTCACTGTATTTTCTCTTTCTGCAAAAGGAAGAAGTGGAAGGAAATGAAAAAAAATGACCTCAGATATCTTTCACTCTCCCTCCTAACACAGCGTTTAGTTCATTCTTCTCTTTCATCTGCTCTCCTGTAGGTACTTAGTTATTCCTCCCTCTGCCTCCCCACATCCAATTAAAAGTGGGTGGGTAGCGAGGAAGGGTTATCCACTCGCAAAAGGAGGACAACAGGAGGTTTTTTGGGGAAGGCTGCCCTTATGGAGGCCAGGGAAGGCAGTCCAGGAAGTCAGTAGGAATAACTGTTTTACAAGACAGTAAATTCTCTCAGGAACTGGAAAGCACAGTGCTGTTTTCAGGCAGCTGTTAGAGATGCTCTGAGTGACTGTTTTCTTCCTGGGCAAGGGCAAATGAGGAAAGGCAGCCCATCCAGGAGTGTTTCTCGGGGGACCAGGGGATGATTCTGCAAATCTATAGCCTGTGGGGGGAAAAATAAAGTACTAGCAGCTCTGTTATCTTGGATCCTGCTGTCAGGAGCTACTTTTCTGAAAGCTGCTTTCTCAGAATCCTAATTGTTGTTAATTTGTTCTATACTTTCCATGCTGGTACTCAGGCTACATGATTATTTTGTATATAGGACAGTCTTTTTCAGCTTCCAGCGGGCTCAGCTCCCAGTTGACAAAAGCAAGACCTGTGGAGAGGTGCTGCCTTTCATCAGCATTTTTAGGAGATGTCCTAGTGAGTTTTATTTCTTTCTTTGGCCACAGCCTCTGATTTGTAAGTCCAGCTTTAAGGTTTGCTCAGAGAATGCACAGATGAGAAGGAATATATTTCATTTGTTTCTTTTGTTAAGTCTAATTGTGCTTTTGAGTCACTTACCACACCTTTTTAGGACAAACATATATTTTAGTGCAGGAAGGATGAATTTTAGTCTTTTTTTCCCTTTCTTCAGTAGTCACAAAAGGAGAGGGATTCTGACTGTGTGTCAGGTGCTGGGCTAGCAAATATAAATTTGGGATATGGCTGCTATTTTCCATTACTGCATGGAAAGTAGTTAGAACTAGTGGCTCTCTCATGCTCTGCTTCATCAAAGATCTCCTTGGAGCCTGTTCTCAGCATCTCCCCTGACTGTCCATAGTCTAGTTTTATAAAAAATGGCACATTTAGCTGCAGTATCAAAGTAGCAGCAAGTCCTGCTTAAGTAATCATGTTCCTTGGATTCAAATCCTCAAATGATTTGAGTTATGGGCTGGTTTAAATATATACATCAGAGGGAGAGCGTGAGGGAGTGGATAACTGTAAGTGTCCCCACCTGAGGAGTCATCCTCACATTCTACTCTGTCAGTAAAATGCAAAGGTTGTTTTCATGAAAAGAATTTAAAATGTTTGCAAACATTCAGTTACCAAAGGGAAAAGTATCCAAGGAGAATGTCAAAATATTCACCAAATAAACAACACAGAACCAAAAAATTCTAAGTTAGCGTGCTCTTGAGTCTAAAAAGAAGTGATGTAAAATGTCAACTTCTTTCACGGAACTTGTCACCGGATGATCAAAATAAATCAGCCTGGCTTTTTGCTCCCTACTAACATTTCTGCAACAGAAAGCTGGATTGTGTTCTTCCTTGTTTAGAAGATGTTCCAGAAAGGTATGAAAATCAGTAAATTTGCACAGGTGTCATTGAAAGCTTAATATGATCTAAAGAAACGTTCCTGTTACTTAGGGTATGAAATGGGGTAGAACATCAGAACCTTGCTGTATCTGAAAGCTTGCAATAAATTTCAGTGACCAGTTAACTAGGAGGAGGGTCTAAGAAAAGGCCAAGGTGATGAAACTGGTAAAATGTAAGTCCATATAGGGATCTCATTTGGTTCCTCTCCTTCTCGTGCATGAGTGCCAGCGACATTTGAGTAACTATATATTAAGTGTAAAAATGTGGAAATTCGTAAAGAGACAAGAGCTTGTTTTGAAAACAGACAGCTTAGAATTGTTTTGGGTGTGTTCAGTTTCCCATAGAAAAATCGGTTTATTTCTGTGTTGTACCTGAGTTGATTTTGGAGTATTAAATGCAAGCTGAAGAGGTAGGTGGAAGAACAGAGTTCAACACTCTTCAACAAGGTTGATTAATCGGACTATTTTGAGATCCAGCTAAAGAGCATTTCAGGAATGCTGCTGCGGTCATCAAAACTGTGAAAACATCAAAATAAAATATCCCCAGCCATCAGCAGCAAAAAGGAGATTGAACATAAATGTTTGAAAACACTTGGCCAGACAGAGGCCTGCAAGTAGCACATGCTGGTTTAAATATTAAGATTTTATTATATTTGCCTATTCAACCTGTTGCCCAATGCTGAAGTATTTGCATATATTCTAAAGATGCACTAAAAAGCCTTATCCCGTAGCTTTTCTCTCTCAGAAAACCCAAAGGGTGCTGCTGACGTGGGCACACGTTGTCCTGGGACGTGTGTCGGTGCGATGGGCACCCGCCCACCCGAGAGCACCGGCCAGGCTTGGACCTGCACGCTGAAAGGCAGGAGTTCCAGTCAGTATAACAAAGCACTGCTAAATTCACTGTGCACTGGCCTTTCTGTACGACTGAATTACACCCTCAATTACTAAATCCAGAATAATTCTTTCGGCTTATAAAGGCAAACAGTTCTTTTATTTTGAAAACAATAGACCCCGAGATTTGGGAACTTGGAACTCTCTTTAGCTTGTATTAATTTCCTTCATGTGTAACTGTTCTTGAGTGAGCAAGATAATACTTAAAAAGTGTTACCAGAAGAGACAGGATGTCTTGAAGAAAACTTGGGAACAACATCATTCTATTATATCTACTTTGATTTATTTTTGGACTTATTTTTTATTTATTTGAACGTACTAGTTAATGTTATTTTAATGTTGATTGTCAGGAAAAAGGCTCCATAATGTCTTGTTTGAAATCTTTCTTCCACTTAATTCCATATCTTCTTGTCTTGTTTGCATTTATCCTGAGTTAGTCTGTTTTTTTTTTAACAGTAAATTATTTATTTACATTCTTTAGAAATAAATAATACTGTTAGAGCTGAAGGCATCAGAAGAAGCGCTCAAGGGAACTCATAATTTGCAAGAATGTAAGTTACTAATGCCATAGGGTACAGCCTGAGAATTTCTACAGGGCCTCAAAACGGAAATAGCTTAGCTCCGATATAAAGTATACAGACTCTTAACTAATGCTGTTAAAGGGATCAATGAGTAACATTCTGATCTTGTATTTTTAAAAGGTAATCAAAGGAATTATTAAACCTTATTTCAAGTTATGCTTAAAAGAGGAATGATACAGCACTTTATGAGATTGTCTGAGGAACTACAATTTCTACAGTAGAAAAATATGTCTCATTAATCTCTTACAGTCACCTGAATACTTCAGTAGAGGCATGAGTGAAGGAGAACTGATTAATTTATTTAGATTTTTCACAAGGTTTTTAGTAAAATTTTTTGTAACTGACTGCTAAAGAAATTTGGGAGGTAATTTTACGAGGGAAACCTAAACCCTTAAATGCATATTTAAACAACTTTATTCAACTTACAAGTACTAATAGGTATTTCCAGCCTTGTTCCCACCTCTTAAGGTTTTTTCAGTGCAGCAGGAACTCACTTTTTCCCCTGGTAAATCACTCAGTTCCCTTGTTTTGCTGCTGAGCATGTGCAAAACCATCTTGACAGCTCCAGGCTGCTAAGCCCCAAAGAAATACACAAAATAAGCATTTTCTTGCAAGTCTCCTCTCAACTGCCTGTCAGCCTCAGTTTTGCATCCCAGCAACCAATTTGGTCTCATTTTATTTTATACTGACTACATTTATCACAATTTATTTTATATTCTTGATAGGATATTGAAAGAGGCTCTCAGGGCCACAGATTTCTGCTGAAATGTTAGACAACATTTGGCATGAACAGGAGCAGAAATTAAAAACTGGCATTTTTTAGCCTGCTTGCCTTTGAAATGAAGTTTATGAGATTGTGTTGTTTATCTCTCTGTACATTCAGCAATTCCCCTTAAAAACTGTGGAGCCCAATTTCAACGACAAGCTGGAATCTCAAGATAAATAAGGTTGGTGAAAAACTGCAGCTGTACAGAGGACAAAGAGCATAACTGAATGTCTGCACTGAGGAAAAGGCAGGTGGAAGCTGGCCTTTCTATAGCAGTTGAGAACAGCCAAGCAGCGTATGCTCAGAGATTGTGACCGAACAGTGTGTGTGCCCTGCATGGAGGAGAGGCCTTGGTTGGCACAGCACAGGGGATCTCAGGAGGCAAGGGCCACGAGCCTATGAACACTGGCAGTCAAACCCACTTGGCTTGTTTTATTTCTTGCAGAACAACTTGGTTTTTCTTGTCCTGCCTCTTCCTCCTTCCCACCCTGAACACCTCTTTTTCTCTCAGAATCTCCAGAGTCTGTTACTATCTTTGCAGTCTCCTTGCTCTCTTTGCTCTGTATCAATTCATGTAATAACATAAGGCTTTTGTCAGATTTAGTAATGAGGTCTCAGAAATACTCTGTTGGGAACCAGTAAATGGCTGCTTCCTCATCCAAAAAGTTCAGCCAGGCTGTTAGATGTGTCCATGTCAAGAGCTACAACAAAATAATCATTACAGACCCTTTTCCACCGTGACTAGAGAATCTCCTGCTTCGGTATTTATACTCATTTGATATTTCTGGCTTCTTACTGTGTCCCCCTCCTAGATGTCTGACTTTTACAGATCCAATTGTATGTGGTGGGACTAGTAAATCTAGTTTAAAAGAAGATAACTATAATTAAGCAAATGGATTTTTTTAATCTATGCATACATTTCAAACCAACTCAACATCACCAAGTTTTTAGAATATTCTTATAAGGTACAGCGGTTTAGGACTAGCTGAGAGAATCCTTATTGCTCTATAAGATAATGTGAACATTGTATATTTTACAAATCAGTTTAGCTGGAGAAAAAAAAAAAGAAAGAAAAACAAAAGAATTACTTATCTCCTTTTTGTCTTTTGGTTGTCAGGATCTCCATGAAGGTGGATAGCTTCTCCAGATGGGAAGGTTGGTTTCTGTATATCTTCTGTAGTCACCTGTCTACACAGGATACCATTGGGCTGTTGTCAAAAAGACCCCGAAACATAGATAGATACTACTGTACTGTGATAAAGGCTGGTGCTTTGCATGGCTTCCCAGCCCGTGAAACCTGTCTGATCCTGCATAATAGATAAGCTCCAGGAAGTGTAAAGGTAGTAGGAGCGCTCACAGCGTGGCCAGGTTACAGTTTTACAGTCGTATAAAGGTCAGCAGCAAATTGACATCTATACCCAGTCCTGCAGGATTAGGTCTGCAGGGACAAAGCTCCCTTGCTCGTGGTTGTATGGAAAACCTGAGGCCAAGGAAGGGAGGCCCTGGGCCTTGCAAGCCATGGCTGGACTTCCCAAACCAATCTTCTCGTCATTTATTTAGGGCAGGCTTTGAAAACCTAAGCCTTGATGAAGGATTTTTGAAGAAAAAACTGCAGGCATAAGGTCTCATAGGGTACCTGCTCTTCTTCGACTAACTTCTGGATTCTCTAAGATGTTTTTTATTACTCGACTTGAAAATCAATTTTATGTGAGAAGAAAGTTAAACTACTGAAGGAGACTAACCAGTTTATGGATGTTATGATCTCTCAAATAGTTAATGTCTCACTTCTCAGTTAAACATTTATTTATTTTTTTTTTTTCAAACTTAGAAAGCTTCTGGCTAGGCTAATTAGAGTGCAACCAGGCTGTGAGCAAATGATCTCTGTGAAATGGTAAGTGTCATGCAAGCAAGAGAAGCCCTAGACTAACTGCAGAATAGTGTGAGTTCCTCTAAATCCCACAAACAAATCTGCAAATCAGCTCCAGGTTTTTACAGTGCAACTTTTCGTGTACTTAAGATATCACCATAGCTAGTCACAGTTCATGCCCACAAATACAAAGAAACTGTGTGGAGAGAGCAACATACAGGTCTTGTTAGGCCATGGATTCAGATGTGTACCAAGACTAAGGCTAAGAGAAGATGATTTGCACCTGAAATGCAGAAACAAAAAGCAGAGGCTTGGTAAAGAGAATTTGGACTTTTTGCTGAAGTGCAATGATAGCTAGAGGAACAAAATTTGGCGGAAAAAACAGGCCTCCAAAAATTAGTGTAGGAAATATTTCACCTACTGTGAAAATAAAAGGGAAAGAGAGGGAATAAGGAAGTCTGAAGCATATGGAGTTTCAGGATTTGGCTGAAAGAAAAGAAGCAGTTGAAGTCACTGCTACAAATGCAGTCTCTTGTATAAATTTATAGACGATCTTAAAGACTTGGGAGTTGTACTGCATTCAGCAGCTATTGAAAAGGGGAGACAGGCTGCAAGGGAGTCATATGCTCACTGCAAAACATGGTGAAGATTTTCAAGTGTCCAGCTAGAAATATGGAAGATGCTTGAGTAGGGAGAAATTTTCCAAATATACTGAACTCTGTGGAGGATGCTTGTATCAACAAGTGAGAGCTGTATACGCTGCAGCTATTCAGCACTGAACAAGCTGTCCAGGCTATTTATTTTCTCCGTGTCCTACAGCTAGCTGGTAACGAGGGAAGCCTGGGTAAGTGTTCAGTTTTTGCCGTAACACTTCTAGGCTCTTAGCACACAGGCACTCAATGTAAAACATCAGGCTCGCCCCTCAGAACTGCTAAGCACAAGCTCGGGTAAGGTTTTTCCAGCAGCTCTCGGGGAAGAAGCGAAGGTGACACAGCCGTACAGCTCCCGCATAGCTCCAGTGTAAACCCCGAGCCTTTGCTGGCACCAGCGCAGCGCAGTTTGCAGGGCTCGTCCTTCCTGCTCTGCTCACACAGCGCCTGGCGCCGTTCCAGCCTCCGCACAACAGCTTGTACCTCCAACGTATCGTCTCTTGGGGCAAACGAGACAAAACAGCTTAAAGGATGTCCAGAGGCCTCTCCAAATCTGGGTGCACGCAACACTGAAGCGCCCTTCAGCCCTGTCTGCCTGCTCTGCCCCCCAGATTCCCGCCGGGATCCTCCTGCCGCAGCCCACGGTGCTGGTGACTCTGGCCTGCTCCTCCCTCCCCAGCGCTCCGCACGGAGCTTCTTGCTCTGACAAATTCTCCCTTGGCAACAGCAGCTCCCGCGGGATCCTCTCCTCCCCGCCCGCAGTCCCGGCCGTGGGCGCGCGGAGCGCGGCCCACCTGAGCCGGCAGCGCTCGCTGCTCCGCCGACAGCCAGCGCAGAGCGCGGCCGCCGCGGCCCCTCCGCGGAGCCCGGCGCGACCGCCCCACGCTCCGGCGCTGCGGGTGAGGCTAGGCTATGTTCTAAGAGCCGCGAACTAGCGCCAGTTTACAACTCCATGCAGCACTTCACTTAAAACCTGTATTTTCTTCAGAGAAAAGATCAACAACAGAAATATATGTTTTTTTTTTCTGCCTAAAAATCAGCCCATGTTGCATTTGGGGAGTACAAAGAATCTCCAAATTAGGTTACAAAAATATACAGTTTATTACTTTGATTACAGCATTTCTAGCTGAATATTTTTACAGCTTTGAAAATGTTCAAAGGGATCTAGAAGTAAAGGAGGCGTTTTTTTTTCTTTTTTTTTTCTCTCTCTTTTTCCCCTCCTAAGGCCTTAAAAACTAAATTCTATCTCAGTGTTTGCTAGACATCCTTTATCTGCTTCTTTTTCTCTGGCTTTTTCCTAAGGAATGAATTGTTTTTCTAGGGATTTTTTTCTTTGGTCTTCAATTAGTCTGTTTGAACCATTTTCAGAGAAAGCTGGCTGCCGTCTCCACAAAACTATTCTTGCTGAAGAAAAAACACTGTTTGTGAAAAGTGCAGTTATTAGTGGCTGCTTCTTCCATAACCTATCCATTTTACACGTGCACAGGACATTTTTGCTGCCCCAAATGCATGTGCTTTTTTTGTCACACCTGTTATGTCTTCCTTTTGAGCATATGTTCATTACTGTCAAGTGAGTAGCCTCACACATTTGGCTAGCTGCCCATAATGCTGAAGGGAAAGTCTTTTATCAGGTTGAGGGGCAATAACATGTATGTTTTTCTTGTAGATATGAAAATGGCAGGTTTCTGCATGTGTTTGTTTCTTCCCATCTTGTTTTTATGATGGATTAAGTCAAGGCTTGATTTGTTATCCGTGTGGTGGTCTCAGTTTTTCACCATACCACTCACTGCCGCAAGGAAGGTACTGGAGAACCTTCATACCCTTCAGAAGAGTAATGTGCATTTGCTTATTTGGCACACACAGAAAGGCATGCAAAGGATACACAAGTAGTCCTTGGGGCATGGAGCAGAACCAGCTCTCCTCACTCTCAGCTGACAGTCCTAGTAAACTGACAGGCCGTGATTTCTTTCAGAATCAATGCTCTATTACTTTTATTTTGGACAAAAAGACAAAATTTTAGCAGGAGCTGAAGATCCCCTTGTGAAGCCCTTGCGGTAGCTGGAGTGTGCCCTGTAGACGAGGATCTATCTCCTCTGAGGTGGAGGAGGGAATTAAATGTGGATCTCCCCTGTCCTGGGTGAGTGCTCTAACCACTGAAGCACTAAGATGATGGAGAAGAGAAGGAGGGCAATCTCATTTGCTCTTTGAAAGAAAAACATGATTACTGCTTGCTCTTTTCCCAGCTCCATCTTTAGAAGAGGTGACTGGCAATTAACTGGAGGCAAAGAATGATCCTTCCTTGAAACTGGGACCTAGGCAGAATTGGAGATGCAACCTGGTCTTGGCTGTGTCTGTAGAGGCACATTTTGCTGGGGACGTAGAGACCAGGCCTGCACATGCTGTGGCAACAGCGTTTTACAGCTATCCCTCCATATATGCTGTGAGCCTGTCACCCAGAAGGTACCAAGGGTACCCAGAGAGGAACCAGAGCTTGATATGAAGGGGTTGAAGAAAGATGTTTTATTTGATGCAGAGACAACGTGCATATTTAGAGGCTGCCATGCTCACAATCTTCCTTCATACATAAGCTGCAGTCGGTTCCAATTAGAAAGCAGCTGCATATTGGATGGGCTGTGAGTTTATTGTTGTGTTCATAACATTTGTGCGTAAAGATGTCAACCTGTACTGACACCCAGTGAGGCTATTCACACAGCAAGCTGGAATCCCTTGGAGAAACAGGAAGATAAATGACTTGCCTGCAGTCAAACATGTCAGTGGTAAAAATAATAATACCTGGTCTATGGATTGAAAAAGCAGCATAAAATCAACCCTTTATGTCTTAGGCTTCCCACAGCCTTCAGATGGATGTTAATACATTGGGCTGACTGGGATCTGTTAGATCTAATTAAGCCTTAATTATCATACATTAAACAATTAAAATAATGAAGATCAGGTACAATCAATTTCAAAGCAAAGAGATTTAGCAAGATTAAAGTTCTAAAACTATACAGATGATGGCATCAATCTTGGAGGACATCCAACATAAACAATACACTAGCTAGCCAGCTGGGAAGGCAGCAAACTGGAGGTAATGCCAGGTTCCTAGCACAAAGTCTAAGGAGATAGCTACATTTTCATCTTCCCTATTACAGTTTTATTTTTAGATAAGCAGAAAATACTGTACATATCAAAATGTGTATGCATGCACATATAAAATATGCATGATGCTTATGAGCAATACAAAAGTATGGACTTTGAAAGAGGCAAGAAACTCAGCTTGAATGCTTGGTGAATTATACATTCTACTGTACCTACCATTTATGTTTTTAAGAGTTATTCTATTGGCTATTTATAGTAACTTTAGCACTGGGGAAGCTGGCTTTGACTGACAACTCTGGGAGTAGAAGTTGTTCTTTGTCCATACAGCAGCTACAGCACATGAGGAGACAAGAGGAGGCTTTGGGCCCCCTTACATTCCTTTCCTGGCCTCTCTAGGGAGCTCATCATCACTGTTATCATTAGTAATGCATTTATGACACTCCGCGAGGAAAACCTGCTGTGTGCTCTGTATGAAGTCATGCTCTCTCCAGCACATCCAGAGTTTGTGGAGGGTCCTAGACCCCAGGAAGGAGGCGGGGGGGGGGGGGGGCGCTACCTTGAGGTGGGAATGCTGCTAACAGGGTCACCCTGGATCTGTTGGAGGCTGAGCATGGAAACAACCAGTGTGTAACAGCTGATAATGGAAGAGCACGTAAATGTGACCAGAAGCCTGGCTTGCAGTTCACTGGTAAAACGATTGTACCAGAAAAGGAAAATCTTTTTAAAAAGCCAAAGAACAAAGATATTTGAGGTATCCTCTGGGAAATAAAGATGAGCAATCTCTACTGTGGGTTTTCTCTGTATAATCGAACACTGTATTCCTGGAGGGATTTTTTTATTTGGTTCTCAGCTCTCTCTGATTCCTCTCAGCAATGTACACAAGCAGCAGCACAGAAGACAGAGATAGTCAGAGAGAGAAAACAGTGTGTTGAGAGAATTTAATTAATAAGTTCTTGTGGGACCATGGGGACTATGGAGAGCATGGGGGTAGATGAGCAGAGAGAGATCCTCCTAATGTCTGAATGTCCTAAACAATTAATCAAAAGAAAGCAAGAGAGGCACCAAAAGGAGTTTAAAAATTTTGGAAAAGCTAAAAAATGAATATTGGGCAATGTGTAACTTTTCTCTTTTGTTACTCTTTTAACAAAGCTTAGTACTGTACCACTTTCAGGGAAGAGAATTTGGGCCAAGGATTTAACATAGACATCCAAAGGCTTCAGAAAAAGTACGGGATTGGGGAAACAGAACAAAAGAAGAGGTTCCTTCTCCTTTTTTGTTTTACAGTTATTCAGAGACACTTAGGAAGTCCTACACTTAGGGATGCCACACGCACCAGGATGCAACATTAGAGACCCACTGCTGCCCAGCAGACTGATAGACAAGAGCAATGCTCCTCGCCTGCCACAGCTTTCAGGCTGACCCAGGGAGCGAGGATTTTTGGCATACTGATCTTGACCTCTCTTTCCTGTCCTCTCAGCTGTTACTTCACAGTGCCCTTGGCTTGGCTGAATTTATTCTTGCTGATGGCCTTTATAGTTCCCTGCCCTCATAGTTATGTTGAGCGTGGGCTTTTAGGCTCTGGGCACATCTTGGAACTGCAAAACTGCATATCCCTGCTTTTATTAGCAGCTTTGCCGAGGTCCAGAAGTTGCTGGAAGCCTGTTATGCTCCACCATTTACTGGCTGTGAACTATGTAGATACTCATATTTTTAATTTCCTTTCATTTAGTTGTGTGTGCAGGACCTCAGTTATGACCAGCAGGGAACACTGTTCTGGGTATAGAGCAGCAATTCAGCGTCTGTGCCAACCCTGGCTTGTAAAAGCCTGGCAGCACTTGACAAACAAAGCCTAGAAATGTTGCTATTAAAAGCATTTATTGAATAAATCCATATGTGACAAAATGATAGCTGCAAAAAGCGGTTGAATTGTTTTTTAATGGATAAATCTTATTTGAAAGGTAAAACTGAGCTGTGAAAGCTCACAGAACAGTCACCTGAGGATAGAGCTTTGAGCAACGTGGGAAAAATTAGAACCACTATGAACAATATAGAGGATAATAGATTTCAGAAGATGTCTGCTTTGAGTGGGAGCTTTTATGTAAAGAAAAGAGAGGATAAGCCTGGGTTTAACTCCTGTATTTGAATGCTCTCATAAGTAGGGATAGAAATCTGGCTTCCCTGTAGGAAGCCGGCAGCAGCCAGGAACAAGGCGCCTCTGTTCCTCCATGCGGGGTCGGCGGGCTGCAGAGGGGGGCGTTGGGGCAGGCCGGTAACGGAGCCCCCGGCCCCGCTCTGCCCTCGCCGCGGTGCTGCCCCGCACGCTGCCCCGCACACTCTCCCCTCCGCCTCGGCTGCGGGAGGGGAGGGCAGCGCAGGCCGCGGCCCCAGCCCGCCGAGTTCCCGCCGGGTGCAGGGGGCAGCGGCAGTGCGAGGCCGTGGGGCGCGACAGCTGCGCGCAGGAACGCCGGCACCGCCGCAGCAACGGCTCCTGTTTCTGCGCCTCTGTGCCTGCAGCGTCCTCGCTTTGGCCTTGCTTGGGTGGTCAGGGCTTACTCCAGGCACGGAAAAAGAAAGGAAGAAAAGCCATTCCTCCGAAAGAGGCAACTGGACGGTATTTAGCTATAAAAAGAAACCGTGTGTGGCTGTCTGGGTTGGTTGTTTCAAAGGATGCTGAAAAGTGTCTGTCGTGATGGGCTTTTGGCAGCTGGGCGCTGGGACCGGAGCCGTTGGGCACAGCGGAGCTGGCGGAGGCAGCCACAGCAACCCGGGGGTGCAGAAGGACCTCTTGGGGCCGGAGCGATCCCCAGGGAAGCGAGCCTGCTCCTGCGGCTGCTGCTGGCAGGCGCCAGCGCAGTGTGGAAACACTCAAGCTAAGGCAGGAATTTCTTGGCAAACGTAATGGCCACATTAGGGAAATGTTTTACATCACTTGAGGGATGGTCTAGCTTGTCCATTCTCTTCAAAGAGATTACCGGAGAAACTCGGAAAACAGTGCATGAGGATTAGGAGGGTTTACTGGAAGACCAGATAGAAATGAAAGGGAGGGCAGAAAAACATTTTGGAACAATCAAAACAAATAACCTTTGAAAATGTAACATCTGAACTAATACTGCAAACAGCTCCAGGATGAACATTACAGGCAAACTAAGATGGAATTTTAGCAAGTAATAAGTTCAATCTAACAGGGAGCACATTTCCAAAATCAGACGCAGGGAAATAGTCAGAGGAGCCGGCTATGTTTGGAGTATTACACATGCAGGTGCAAGCACCCAATTTAGAATGAGTCTCTTACATTCCTGTTCACAGTCTAGGAGCAAGTGAATGTTTGTGTGCACCTATTGCTGTAAATCACGTGACACATATGAATGTCTTGCTTTTGGAAATGCCAATATTTTCTGAAGGAAAAAAAAAAAAAAAAGCTTTCTTTTCTGTTTTCTTCCCAGCAGAGATGCCTCATATTGTTAAAATGGGGAACGTTTCATTTCAAGATAGAGCTAGGCTAGCTTTTATGTATTAGCAGTTTCCCCATCTACTGCTTCCCAAAGTGGTGCGGCAGTGCTGTGATATATCATCACAGAGTGCCATGTGCTTAGTGCTTGCAAACCACCTCTTTATTAGACAATGCCTTAGTGAAAAAAGAACAAATTTTCAAATTTTGGTTTATCCAAACTCCTTTGAAACTGCCTAAAATCTTTAACTTCTACCTTATTTTCCAAAAGAAGAAAAAAAAAAGGTAAGAGAAAACTCAGTTCAACACCTTATCCTGAGGAGAACACCTAGAAAATGGAGTGCAGCATCATGCAGTATTTAATCCACGTCAGCCTTGCCTTGTGAGTAGCGCGGCTGAATCCCTGTTCCAAAGTACAGTAAAAGCCCTATCAGCAAAGACTCTCTCTCTCTGCCTTTTTTTTCCTTTCTCCCTTGCCCAGCTGTTCGGTTGTTCCCCCGATGGGCTCTGAGATGCTTTGCGCCCAGCCAGCGCCAGCCACCCAGTGGCACCAAGCAAGACCATGCAGGGGCAGGCGGCTGTTTTGCTATGGACTGATGTGCTGCAGATGTAGACCCAGGGCTCCAAAGGGGAGCTAAAGTGGGCAGCAGCGGATGCCCACGCAGGACAAGTGCCATGGGCACTGCAGGGCGAGACAACAGGCCGTCACAGTGGCGTGGGGCGTCAGGGAAATCACCCCCGCTGCTGCAGCAGCCCTGGGACAGCAAGGACAACAGGGCCACAGGTGCCATTGGGGTAAATGTGGGGCCCTGTCCTGCAACAGCACTTCTGTCTTTGCCTTTCTCTCTCTAGCCGTAACCAGCTTGGTTTTCTGTCAGGGCTCTGCCCTCCCTTCCTTCCCCTTTCCTGTGGCAGGAGCAACCCAGGCCTGGCCTCTTGTCCTCGGGATGGCAGTACTGGGTGTTACTGGCTCTTCCGAGGTGCCTTGAGCCGGCTCTGCCCTGAGGGTCCCGCAGCAGAGGCTTGTGTCCGATGAGGGGGCCTCACTCCAGCTCATCCCAGAGCAGACCACGGGGAAGCTACAAATTGGGCTCTCATGTGGGCTCTTTGGGAGTAAGTCAGATGCTCCTGTTAAATTAGGACTCAGAGTTCAAAATGCTTTTTTTTTTGGCACAAGCAGAATAGTGCAACGTGTAAGGCACAGCCAGTGAAGCTGGAGTGCTAGGTCCATCCTTGCTGGCAGGTATCTGGATGCACATATCCTTCCCAAACACGACAACTACCAAACCCTCCAGGCTACAAAACCAGGTCCCTACCACAGCACCCACAGAGAATCTGCTATGTTGCCCTCAAGGCCTTTTGCTGAGGAAACTGAATCTTTCTGAGGGAATTTAGGCAATCTGCTGCAGCCTTAAACTTGTATTACAAGCTAGCAAAAACTCTGGACTTGGATGCCTTTGAAATCACTTTGAGCCTTGCATTGCTCTATTTCTCCCAACAATTCCCATTTGTATACTGTGACATTTAAGTCTCTCAGACCCTCCAAGCAGAACGGCTGGGCAATTATAAACTGCATTTGTTGTTCAGCTTGTGCCCCCCTCCAGCGAACTGAACCGTGAAAATGGAGCTCACTCTGTCTCGGCACTTGTGACCAGGCAATACCATTTATAAAGCTTCAGGATGAGGCTTTATGGCCTGCCCACAGTGATAGATGAGGAACTCGTACAGATGGACAAGGCTTGATATTCAAATATTCAGTCTCATGTCCAGATGCTGCCTTCAATATCCTTACAAAATTAAAAAAAAAAAAAAAGAAAAATTCCTAACAGAGACGGGTTGACTGAATGTCCCATCCAAAAATACTGTTTGGGTCTCTGTGTCTGCAGGCTCTCTCCCTTATGGGTTCTTTCACAATGAAGAGCACTGTACAGACATTGTTATCAACATCCCTGAGAATGGGCACAGACCAATTATAGTAATCCCTTGTACTTCTTCAACATGCTTTGCCTGAATGTGCTTCAATGTCCTTGGCAAACTTTAGGGCTTCCCCCTGGCATGTCTGGTTTGGAAGGTGTCTGTGAGTTACAGCTGAGACACAAAGGCTTCAGAAGACTACTGGGATCTCTAACCATCATGTGAAGCACATTTTCTTGCATCTGCAAGATGTTCCCAACCATAGATCTGTGCCAGAAGTGTATGTCCCGAAAAGCAGGGGCAGCAGAAGGAAACACATCCAAAGAATTCTGCCACTCAAATATCAGCACAAACCCACAGAATTTTTTGCATTGGCACAGGGAGCTTTAAATGAGACTCAGTAGGTCACAGGAGGATGAGCCTGCATTGCCTTCAATCCCTCTTGCTCTGGAACAGTGACCACTAGCAGAGATTCCTGCTCAAATAGGGACCATGTTACCCAGGGCCACCACAGGATCCCCAATGTTTGTCTGCCAGAGACAGACTCGGCGTAATCCAGAAGATGATACACTTCTAAGTAAGCCAATTTCTTTTCAATCACAGGTCCATCCTTCCTTCCCCGTGCCTCCATATCACTTGTTTCAATAGCTGCGGTATTTTTCCAATGTAAAATAAACACATGTAATAAAGTTTTCTCTTTTACAGCTCTTGTGTTTATCTAACCAAAGCATTTTTAGGAGATGGACTATAGAGCAGAATGGCATTCTAAAAATCATAACTTGTAAAGTTGGGTAAAAAATTAAAACAAATTAAAAATAGGTATTAAATTTGAGAGAGACTGAAAAAGTTCTATTGGAACTTGGAGGAGTTTCAAATGTTATTTTTAACCATAGACATTTAGCTCTTGTGGGAAACAAAATTTAGAAGGACAGTTATAATTAGGTCAGATATTGAGAAACTTATTATGCTTTGCTACAGATGATCCCAGGAGAATGTAACTAAGTCCTTTTTTTTTTGTATTAAGATTCAATCATGGTTCTTCACTTTTTTTATCAGGAGTTCTATTCAAAGAATAAAATAAAGTAGGATAGAAATATGCTTTGTACATCTGACTACCTTAGCATATGAAGCAATGATTTTTTGACAGGAAATCTGAGGACAGAAGGCAAGAGCTTTATTTCATTTTGGTACCAAAATACCTAACATTATGCTAGCATCTGTGCCTACTTTTGTTCACAGTGTAGATACAACTGATATACCAGTGATGGTATCTCCTGGGATTATCGGATGCTTAACATGTCCAAAGCATTTCCATGCAAATACTAACTATTCCATGCAGCATGATTGCAACATGGACATTATTCATATTTCAGATGGGGAAACTGAGTCAAGGCACTCCAGTTGTTTATTCAACAGCAACTCTGTTTCATAGTTGCAACTAGGATTCAAGAACTTCTCCTTTCTGCTCCCTATTACTTCTGCAGAGAGATCCTCCTTGAGATAACAAGTACACATTTCACACATAACCTAAGGAGAAAAGCCTTTATCAAAAGAAGAGATGAGCCAGTAGGTGGCTGATACAGAGGGCTGATAGCACATGGATCTGTCATTACTCATAGCATTTATCATGTCTGTTACTGTGAGGCACACTGTTCTTTAAAGTAGGTGTCTAATTTGTGGAATACTGCTTTTCCTAGCAGCTACAGTGATCTGGAGGGAGTTCTTGTTGCATTAGGAGTGGTGATATTTCACAACATTGTCAAGTCTGCTCAGCGAGAAGTGGAAGTGGACTGGAGTGTTACTGGGCAGGTCTTCAGTACCAAGTTTTCCTGGCATAGCCCCTCTGACTCAGGAGTAGGAAAAACTACATTCTCACTGACAAAGATTTGCCAGCACCTCCCGTTTTGCCCACTGTCAATGCAGACTCAACATATTCAGTAAAAAAGTAGTTTTGATTAGAGAGCGTAAACTGATGAAGATGGCTTAACTGTTACCAGCAAAAGGTGTCCATTTGATAGTATAAATGTTTCTGCAGCAGGGGCTTTTTGTGTATAATATTGGGAAAACTTTAGTAGTTTAAATGGATATTCAACAGAAATCAAAATGGAAATTGTTGCAGTGGCTGAAGTATGTGGATTTGGAGTTTAAATGAGACTCTACATAATGGGCCAATGAAATGGAATGAGTCCCTTCTCACTCCTAGACTATGTCCAGGCCAGGTATGGTGAAAAGCTCTAGTCAGTCTATCTTGAATCTGAAGATGCACTGTTAGGAGTCTCTAGCACCAAACACATTGAAGAGCAGCTGAGCCACGTGGTGTTGAGTAGGAGCAAGACTCCACATCATCAGAGAAACATAAGGTAAGCCAGGAAGCAAAATCTATCAAGATTTCTCACCTGTCTGCCACAACATCTGGTTTGATGTTTGAAAAGAATAGGTGGAAGGAAAACACATAAGTTTCTATGGTAAATAAAAATCCTGTGCTTGGTCTATAAGAAATCTTTATCAAAACAAAGTAGTGGTACTCCTGCACTGTGTAAGAAAGCATCATCCACCCCAGCGATGCTAATGTTCAGAAGCTGACTTGCTTTCTGCACTTGAAGATTGTGGAGATTACAGCTATAGTTTCCACATCTGCCACAGGAAGTATTACAGTGGATGAGCTGTTCATAATTTATTGCTAATGATTACAAGCTAGTGATACTGCTGTTCACCTTCAAGCTTAAGTAAAGTGGCATCAAGTGATGGCAATGACTTCCTGTAATAAACACTGTAGTCTAGTTCCCAATGTAAACTGTTCTCTTACTGATGCAATGAACTGCAACTATTTCTCCAGGCCGTGGAAAATTTCCAATAAATGATAAAAACCTGTCATGTAATTCTGATGGGTACTAGTTCCTCACAGTGCTCTGCATGCTGAGCTTGCAACAGGGGCCATACAAAGAAAACAAATTCCCTATGATGTGCAGCACAGGAGCTACACAGTGAGGTTGTCTTTTCCCCCATGGGTCAAGCAGACCTTGTTTGATGGGTCTCAGATATATCACTTCCTAAGGCTGCACTATCTCACTGCACTGAGAAGTTCACATCAGCTGAGTGGTAACCCAAGCCCAGTAGTAACCAAACCAAGCCTGTTTGTTAGTGTATCCTGGTAGTGCACAGACAACAAACTGACTTACTTAAACTGAAGTTTGATAAGATTAATTGTGTCTCAGGATATATGTGCCTTTCAATGCTGCCAGTGTACAGCACTTCTACAGCACTGCTTTCTTTCCCACTTTTCCTCTGCAATTCTATTAGACTTTCAGTTGTCTGTCAAATCTATCTCAAGCCTTGTCAAGTGTAAGAAAGATTTGCATGTATAGTTCTGCCAACAGAGTAATTCTGTTATTCAAGGTACAGTGGCTATAGGAGACTTGTTTTGTTTTTGCTGAAGCACCTGGTCTAACTTTTCTCGATTTAAATATACTACCCTAGTAAAATTACATTTTTTTTTCCTTCTGCAACTGCACCAAGAGTCATCTTTTCCAGCATACAGATAACATTTTGGTGTGTAACTTTACATCCTAATGATCGGTGTGGCAATAACAGCTCTCTCCTGACATAGTGACCAACCTCTGAATTTGGCATTGGGTGTTCCCTGCTGTAGACAAGAGTGCCATACCTCCAGAGTGGTGCAGGGGAGGAGACTATGCAGAAAAGTCTCTGCTTTAAAAATTTACGACATTCAGCTAAAACATGTTATCAGTAAAACGTGGGAATTCATCCTCAAACTTTGACAGGTGAAATGCTCTCATTTCTTGATCCTTAAAACATTATATTTCTCTGTTTGTATTCAAGGTAGTCAGTAGGATGGCTACTCGCCTTTTCTATTTTTAACAGAAAAGCAAAACTACATTCTTCCCTGTTTGATACCAGAGAGATACCGTCTACTTGAAATTGTGCCAGTTTTTGAAAATGAGTTAAAAGTCATCTCCCTGCCAAGTTTTGTGGGTGTTCATCCTGCCGAGGTAGCAAGAAAAACCCTGCAGGGATTCTCATGAATGTCAGAGCAAGCAGGTAATGAAGAGCTTAAGCCCCTACTAAATTTCTTTCTTTCTTCCTTCCTCAGAGGAGGAGGAAACGAGAAGTCAGATGGCAGCTCTTCAACAGGGTACTGTGCGTATGTCTGTTTTTGAAACTCTACCTCTATTGTATTGATACGTTTGAGTAAAGAATAATATTGTGCAGAAAACAGGAGCAAGACATCCGCATTTGCATCGTCTGGATTCCTCTGAGACAAGAAAAATGTACTTTGGGAGGCTGGGAGAGGAGAGAGGGGGAGCTGGTTCCTGCCGAAAGCGCTCCCAGCTCAAGGGGAGTGTGCCGGGACTGCTGCCAGCGCCGTGAGCGAGCGGTGCCGGGAAGTGTTCGCTGTTCGCATCTACCCAACTGATGCGGTTTTCCTTCATCCCTCTCCAAAGACGTTACCTCTGCCAAAATACGTTCTACTTTATTGCTGACTGTTGAGGATGCTTTACCCAATGAGGCACAGCTAATATAATACAGTTTCCCAGATTTCTCCATGGAAGCTCAAAATCATGTTGAAGTTTTTTTTAAGACCCTCTAAAAACAAACCAGAGCCTTGCACCACCAGTCAGCCTGTGGCACAACAGTAGCTAAGTTTGTCTCAACTTGGATTTTATAACTATATTACTTTTTTTTCCACAATAAAGACATAGTCTAGGATCGCATCTTCTCTCAGAAGACAGCAAATGTTAAAACTGCTGTTGACCAATTTATTTTGGCTGGTCTCTGCTCATGTTCAAGGGAAAAGAGGGTAGTGCCTCCAAGGGGACCGATTTCTAACTTTGGGGGGCATAATGTTCCAGTCAACTGGTGCAAGGTTGGGGAGCATCCCTTTCTTGGGGGCAGAAAAATGGTTAAAAATGTGCTTTAGTTGGGCAGAGCCCTTGTACGTCTATGCCACAGTCAATGAGATGCCATGTGTCAGCATCCGCCTTTCCAATAGTGTTTAATCACAACATCTTATTCAGAAAAAAAAGCTTTGCTTTTTGCACCTAAGAGGCCTTTCACCACTTCAGCCTTGGTGCTCTCCTTGCCTTCTGGAAGCTTCCGCGGACCTTGGACAGGGAAGGCAGGGAGGAGGGCAGGACGGCGCAGCCATCTTAGGATGAGGCCATCAGAGCAGCGTGGCAAGGGAGGAAGAAAAGTGTTTGGGGGTAAGAGCAAGTGGTAAGTGGATGAAAGTTTGTACCTCATTTAAATGTGTGTGAGGACCTGCTCTCCTTAAATCATTATATGTATGGGACCAAAGGTAAAACCAAAAGTTTTCAATTCCTTGTCATGCACTCCGAGAAAATCAGTGAAAAGACTGGAGGGGATGTATGTTCCCCATTCTTTAATCTGCCTCTTTAGCTGTTATTAATGTTGCAGAAGTATGGGGAATGTTCCAGGAGACGGAGCAAAACTGGGCAAGAGTGAAGCATTCAAAGAGGAAAGGACAGTGGCAAATCCACGTCACTGTGGTAACCTGCCCAACACAGCACCGTCACCTTCCTGTGACTTCACATTATCCTGGCCAAATGTGCAGAGGCAACAACAAATCCACCCGTCATACCTCTCACCTCTGTCCCTCCTGTGTTTCAGCACCTAGGGCCCATTCTGCACCTATATTAGTTTAATGCCGAGTAATGCGAGTAGGTGTCACTTCCATGTGCCACTTCCATGAAAATGCAGTAGAGCAATGGCATTAACACACAGGCGGGTTTCAGCCAAACTGAGCAAATGAATGTCTAAGAGAGGGTGTGATCACTGCACTTGGGTGTTATCACCATCAGACTGGGTGTATTAATGAGTGTCTAGCAGTTCAGACAGTCTAACCAGAGTCTCATTTCAAAAAAGATCAGAAGCTCACTGCTGCCAAAGATTCCCATGGCACCAGAAGGAAGCAGGGAACCACTGCCAAGGCTGTGCTATGCTATGGCAGATACCAGATCAGCTATACTACCTCTATCCTGCAGCAGACAGTGGTGAGAGATGGAAGAGAGTGAAGCCAAAGGTATATGGCCAGGTTATTCAAGGAAACATGAATAAAATGAATAAAAGAAATGGCCTGAATAAAAAGCCGTAGAGAATAGCCTTTCTTCACATGTCTGATATTTAGGGGTGACACAAAATCCGTGGGTGAAATCTGGCTGTGTCAGGTAGCATTTGTCGTTAGATCATCTGGAAATTGAAGGAGAGGTTGCCAGAGTGAAAAGCTGCTCCTTTGAACTATCCTGTGACAGAATGTGTCTTTCAGGGCACATGTGAGCTTCCCAGCCACTACCATGGAGCCAGGCATGGTGCAGCCAAAGGGGACAAGGACAGGTCTGTACTGTGTTTGGCGAGAGAACCATGAAGAAAAAAGAAGTTTGAAGCTGCTCACCTTTATGCACATCTACTGCTCTCTCTCTCTTATCCTAATCTGAGCCCTCTCAGTGTTTCAGCTTTATGAAGCCAGAAAAATAAGAAATATTTATTGTATTATGGTTATTCTGAAATAGTTTACTTCTGCTTCTGATTGCATTAGTCCACATACAAATTCTGCAGAATGTTTCTCTGTCTCTTTCTGTATTACAGAGTGAAAGGTGACACCAGGCAGTCCCAATGACTCAACACCCAGCCACCCTGCCCACTGCTTCTGCTGAGAGCTCAGCAACACATGCAGCGATTCTGGAATGCCTGCCCTGCTGAACAGTCAATCTCCATCTTATTCTGGAATACCTTTCATGTGTAGACAAGCCAGGACAAGGCTGAAGTGCTACCTACACTGTCTTTCTGTCTTCAGGAATTCTGCCATGGGAAGGGAATGCCCCATTTCCCCTTTAAAGCAGAGATTTGCTCCAGTATTTTCTACAACTACACAAAACTGGCGGGGACTAGCCACTGCGTTTTACCCCATCTGAGTAGAGATTAGATGGAACTGGGGTAGGCAAACTCCCTTCAGGTGTGTTCCTACCCAGCACTGTGAGGTGCATCCAAACCAGAACATTGATTATGACTCCTCTCTAATGTCAGGAAAATTCAAGTCCAGATTCAACTTTAAAACCCAGAAATAAGAGGTGAGGTAATATGACACTTCCCCTTGGGATGGCTCTCTGCAAGAATGCAGGAAGAAGGAAAAATTAACCCTATCTGCCTCCAAAGTTAGCCATGTCCCTCCCTCTCTCAAGTCCTGGGAGAAACAGACTCCCTTTACAGTTTGGAGGTTTGAACATTATTTCTGCGCTCCAGGTGACAAAGGGCAGAATACAGTTCAAATGACTGAGATCAAGGAGAATGTGGAGTTCTTTGAGAATATTGCAATACACAACTGCTAGTGTTGAAGAGGCATGAAATAATAAATTTAGGAATGTTTGCTTTCATTTTAGTTAGGCAAGTTAGGTAGCAAATAAATTGTGCTTGGTATTTATGATGTTTTTACAGGTGAGTCTTGCTTGTATTTGAATATTTGGTCTGTTGCATAGCACTAGATTCAGAATATCTGTTGTATTATTGCCTGCAATCAATAAAAATGATCCTAGAATACAGTACCACTAGCACTTACTTTTCTGTCCCCTTTATCATGGCTTCATTGCATTTGTACTACAATACTGAAGTGGCAGAGTGATTTTTCAGACAAATACAGCAGCTGTAACACTCAAATCTTCCTTTAGAATCTCTTCTGGAGAGGGAAGAGATAAAATTTGAAAGAGATGAAATCTGAAGGAGATGAAATCTGAAAAAGAGCCTCAGGGAATGGCTGACTTCTACTTGAGCAGACATCAGAGATGGGCAAAGGAATCTCAGCTATAGTACCATCTAAAGGAATGACACTTTTAATACAGTAGCACCTAAATAGCATGCAGCCCAAATTTCATTCAATATTTATAAAGAACCAGCACCTTTGATTGCTTGGTCTGCAGGCTACAGTAGCACCAGCTAATGTACAAAAAAAAAAAAAGAGTACTACCTAATGCAAACAAACGCAGTGCAGATACACAAACCCATTTGTTTGATAGTGCTGTGGTTGCTGACAAAAGGCAGACAAGAGTTTGTTGTGGGTTTGCAGGGGTACACAGTCTATGCCACAGAAGTGAAAAGCTCAGGTGGGAAATGCTGACATTAAAATTGGGACTTAAATAATACAAAAAACATTCCAGTGTAGAATGTTTAAAATATACAGTGACTTCACTTGTTTCTATCTTTTGGATCACTGACTATAGATGAGCTGGGAAAGAAAAGGGGGCAGAACACTGATAAAACCATGAAGCTGCATGTGGTTTTGACTCAAAACTGTGCAAAAATGCTGTCTTCTAATAATTTTGAGTTGAAACCATAATCTCCTCCTCCCATTATCTGTTTCACATTCCCTATGGGAAGGGATATGCCTTGGAAAATTGCTGTACCCCCAAAATCAGTCTTTGTTTGTCAAAAGGCCTGTGAAGCAGTCAGGGAAGCTCAGGTAGGCTGGAGCTGGAGCAGTGATGCTGGAGCAGTGAACCCCACAGTCAAACTCTGGAGAGATTTCGGATAGTTCTATTTAGAAGCTACAGTTTCTGTCAAATTAATTATAACCCCCTGTGGGCTTAGATCTAGGCCAGCTTTAAAATGATGGCAGAATCCATTATATTTAAATACTTACTCCACTCACAGCTTGTGTGGTAGCGGTGCAACTTCTAAACCAGGTCGGTGACTAATCAAGGGCAGTTTGCACTAAAAAGAAATAAATGTGGCAAAGGCATGACTTCTAGACGAGGCTGACTGTCACCCAGCCACACAACGTGGGGCTCTGCACCCCTAGGGTCAGCCTGGAGACATCCAGTCTAGTCCTGCACATTATCTCGATGTCTCTTTAGAGAAATCTGGTGGTATTGCCCGATCTTAAGTAGTAAAAGTGTGGAGTTACAATCATCTGACTGTAGGATTAAGGCCATTATTTATATTGTTTAAGGATTATATGTTCTCATGCACACTGTAGAATGTAAATGTGACACATGTAAGTGTCTCCACGTATAGGTACTGTGGGTCAAGCCGCTGTGTGAGATTGCCCCAATTTCTAAAGATGCAGTGGGATTCATTTCACCTGACTGCAGGCTCCTACAATGTCTCTCCTCTTAAGTCAACTGAGATCCCATTATTGTCAAAGGAGAGAAACAGGCACTTAGAAGTGTTCAGCCTGATCTCCTGGAGACATCTGCATGAGGATGAGATGAAGCAGGCGCTCAAATAGCTGATTTCTCTTCAGGCTGTGGGAGGAGGCTGGCGCTTTGCTCTGGAAATGCTGCCCCAGCTTCCTATGCTACCTGTGTCTGTTCATTCTTGACTGATGATAGCTTCTACAGGCAGGGCACGCAGGTGGCAAACGCCCTGGTCAGCCCTGTAGCATGACAGTTGACAACACAGGTGCTGCAACCAGAGATCCCATCCGAAATTGCGAGGGTACATCCGTGAGAAAAGGCTCACACATTTCTCGCAGGAGCCCAGAGAGACCAGAATCTCAGTGAACCTGGCGTTTTTAACCAGAAAGCTGGGACAAGGAGCATCCACCAGATGCTACATTTTGCTATAATTTCCCATTCTTTTTACAGACTATTTTCTGTCATATTTAGGTAGGAAAGCCTTTTCCTTCCTCTTTTTCTCTGGGTTTTTCAGTCTCGCATCTCATCTGTGCCAGGCAGCAGCAGGACCCCACGTTAAAGGCCCTTCCCACACGCTGGGTCTGTTGGGAGGGCAGCCCGCTCTGGAGGCAGGGCTGAGGGCGGCCTGCGCTCAGGTGACCTGCCCAGCCCTGCAGCCTTTGCTGGCAGATCACCTGGGTCACCTCCACCTTGCGCTGCATGGAAAACCCGGATACAAGGGAAACTGTGAATAGCAGCCCAAGCCTATCCTGGGACTGTGTATAAACAGACCTGGCAATGCGCCTAGCCTCTTATGAGCTCCCAGGGAGAAATACCACGATGAGCAATGTAAAATATGAAGGAAAGAGGGTGAAGGAAACAGCTGAGCTTTTCAGATGAGCCGAAGCAAAATCTAGTGGGTGTTTCACTCCTTTCAGTTCCTTCTGAAAACCCTGGCTCGCAGTGATAAGATCACATGGGTGCACAAGCCAGTTATTGCACAACGCTGTTCCAGGCAGTTTAAGAGGCTGTGTAGTTGTTTTTTACTACACACTGCCCCCTCTGGCTTGCTTCTTTGCTGCCAGGTGCCCATCCCCTGCAGGAACCCGTGTGCAGGGTGGAGGGGAGCTGCGGTGTGGACAAGGGTTATGCTTCCACAGATCATGTCAGGTAGGACGTGCCATAGCCTCAGGCAACAGGGGAGAAAGTGCAAAGACGCCGCTTGGCAAATGGACAAGCAGATGGTGTTACTTCTGGATACTGGAGGTGTAAGGACCTTTTTCTGCCTCAAAGCACAGTTCACATTCCTGCATCTGGCATTGCATGAGGACAGGGTTCGTATTCCTTGACTTCCATTTATTTTTGTTTCTTTCACCATTATTGTTAGCACTTAGATAATCTCTAGCAGTCTTTGATATTAACACCTCAGTAAAATGAGCAGGGAACAGGATTCACACTGCTAGGGATGTCATGTTTGCTTAGAGACAGGTGTTCTCAGAGACGGCTGAAAGAAAGTAGATTTTTCTGGGGAAAATTATAGCAGATTCAGATAAGAATAGACAAACTCTTTGGCCTGGAGCCATCTCTCAGAGAGACATCCAGATGGGAATCCTAAGTCCAGTGAGTCAGATGGTCTGTGCAAGATGAAGGGGCAGAGGGTCCTACTCTGCAAATCCCTTCTTGCTAGATAAGCAGGATTTATGGAATATTTACACCCCAGGAAGTACCCTGCAAACCCACAGAACCCAGGGGGCACCTGTGTGGAAAGCTAATGCTCTGGGCAAACCTTCAGTGGGGTTGTTTCCCCTAAACACCCAGCACATTGGCTCACTGCCTCACTAGCTCACTAATGCTAGTGAGCTCACTAGCTCACCACTGCACATTGGTAGGGTCTTTGCAAGAAGTCAGAAAGGGGAACTTCGTGGCACTATTCCAGAAGGGGAAATGAGGCTCAAAGCATCAGAAGAAAATGGTCTATCCTTCCTATGAGTTCAGAGGGCATTTTGCTCAAAGAAAATAAAAGATTTGGTGGTCCAACTATGCTTAATTTGTGGTTATCACCAGTGATACTGCAGTGAGAATTCAGGCTGACTCCCCTCTAGGAAGGGCAGACAGGGCCAATTTCTAAAGCAAAATGGAAAAAAAAAAGGTGGTAGAATGACTCTCTAAAGCTGCATATTTGATATTTTTTCACACATAGCAGGCAATCTTCCTTGATCCAATATGCCAGAAATGAGTTTTCTCTTCATTGTATGGTACTTCTGAGCCAGCACAGAACAACTGTCTAGATAAACACAACACTGAACTTGGTATTCTTTATTCAAAAGATTTTTAAATAAGAAAGGATTATGGCCTTTGAATTAAGTGATTTTAGGAATCATCCCTCAGGATAGAACTAGGTCATTCAGAAATGCCCGATGAATGCTGCTAGAAACAACATCTTTTGGCAGGTCTTGTGAAAGTGAAATGAGATACAGAAATCTTCAGTCTTACACCTCCAAGCTGACAGGTGAAGTATGTGTTGAGGTTTGATTGCTACAGTGCAGTTCCATGGGGTATCTTCAGCAAACTGGATATTCACTAACACCCATATATAACTGCATTTGTGTGAATACCAAATAGGATAGAAGATTTCAAATTTTGAGAAAAACACTGCCCCACTGCTGAATTTTTCTTTAAGAAAACATATATATGAACACAGAGAGATGCATATGTATACACTTGTTCTAAAAATCATAGCCTAAAAGATTATCTTTGTTGTTCAAAGAGGTGGCACAATACATATCTTTTCCTTACTAAAGGATGGTAGGTTTCAGTATTATGAACACATCTACTGCACAATGCTAAATAAAAGGTATTGCATATCTCTTTGTGTGTGGGAATCATTCTTGATTCACATGGCAACTTAATTTATACTGTCTTTGTTATGCGTGAAACAAATCGGACCAGCTGTTCAGTGTCAGCAACTAGAAAACTCAGCTTTTCAGATTGTGGAAACCAGTATTGCTGCTGTACTATGCTATTACTGGCCCCAGTGGAAAGATCCCTTATACGGTAAGAAGAAATAGTGTCTTACGTGCACCATTTCTTCTTTATTATTTTACAAGTGGTGCTCTAAAACAAATGTCGATGAAGCAAAGCAGTCACGGAAAGGATTGCTTTTTCCCTATGATTTTATTTTTTAAGGAAAGTTTCAGTGGTCCTTTTGGAAGGGTAGAATATTTAGAAGATTGTACATTGGTGAAAAATAACTGCTATTTATAAAATGTCTTGAGATGCTTGGAGAGAAAATAGAGTATTAATTCTGTCTTATTTTGCAAATAGCAGTTATCTCTATAAATCGCAGAGTCAGATAACTAGCAAATCAGTCTCCATCTATTAAGGATGACATTTCAGAGTTTGGTAGAGCAGCAAATTAATACTATATTCTGGATGACTGGACGAAGGGGCCTGATCATCTCTTTAGTTTCTGTGCTCATGGTTTTTAAATTTTCATCATTCAAGTATGCTGACAAATGTTGTTTTCCAAAGCAGTTGCTGGCTACTCCTTCGTAAAGGCATCTTTATAACCCAGTGCAACATCATGAAACAAATTCGTCTCTCCCACATTTATAATGCAAGTTTTCATTTGGCTCATCTTCTTTGTTCAGAATGGCTAAGGCCCAGATCTATAATGCAACCCAACATATATAGAAATTAATAGAAGTAAGGGATCTGTCTGCTTTGTGCCTCTCCATCTACTATCTTAATTTTCAGTTAGTCTCAGGGGAATCAGCTGCATAGGAACTAATCTGTGTGCTTCAGGGAGCAGTTACACAGGCAAGAGAAGTAGGTAGAGTTATGCAAGACAAAAGAGTAAAACTTCTGGCAGGTATCAGTTCAAGTGAAAAAGAAATGTCTTGGCACCCAGAGAAAACACATACAGACCTTGCTCCTCTTTTTTTTTTTTTTTTTCCAGATAATCCTCTAGCATTTATGGATCACCTGTATTATGTTAAAAGCATGCTGTTAGACATGATCATAGACTTGGACCTCAATAAATGCCACCTGAAAACACTACAGGCACAGGGGCCAGGAGATGAAACTTGTTTGGATGTTTCCAGAGGCTCTTGTGGAAGCCTCCCTTAAGCAGAGCTGCCCAGTGGTTTCATCAGCTAAAGACGCTTTTGATGGAAAGCTGTTTAAGTACTCGTATGCGCTGTACACAGCAGGAAAACTAGTACTGTCCCCTCCCCTTCTCCCAGCTACCTAATTGCAAAAGAGTTCTTCTACTAGAAATGTTCAGGAATGTCAATGTCAGACCAAAGCTGTGAAATAGGGCTGAGGAAGAACTTCTTTCCTGTGAGGGTGACAGAGCCCTGGCACAGGCTGCCCAGAGAGGCTGTGGAGTCTCCTTCTCCGGAGATCTTCAAACCCACCTGGATGTCGCTCTGTGCCCTGTGCTCTGGGTGTTCCTGCTGGAGCAGGGGGTTGGACTAGATGATCTCCAAAGTTCCGTTCCAACCTCAACCATTCCGTGATTCTGTGTTTCTGGTCTCTTTGATCCCTGCCTGGCCCTACTGGTGGTAGATGTAGGTCCCTCCATTTTTCTCTGGAAGTTTCTACTGAACATTTCATTCAGCTGGTTACATCCTCAGTTATGACCAAAGCTGAACCCTTAGCAATCCTGTCCTGCACATGGGATCATCAGATCTAAACTCAGCAATAACTGCCCACTCCCTGCTTTTGGAGCCCAGTGCTGCCTGCTCCGAGTTTAGGGGAAGTGCTACATGCTCCAGAGAGAGGACTTTGTGTACTTGTAGCATTTCTTTCTACAAGCGGAGCTATTTCCTTCAGCTATGCTTTGGAGCAAAGTCATCATCTCTGCTTCTGATGCCATGTGCATGCATTAGACTCTCGACAATATCCCCTTTACCCGTACGTAGAGATAATGCACACTTACACTCTGCAGTGTTTTTACCAATAATATATTTACCAGGACAGAACATCTTATCCTACAAAGCAGAACCAAGGCAAAGAAAGACTGGAAGAAAGTTTTGATTTACCAGCTGCAAAGCCGCATTGCATTCAGCCATGGGATGTAAACATAGAAAGAAGCACTTCCCCACGTAGGTAATATTAAATTAACTAAACACTTTCCTGCATGTATAAAATAATACTAAATGTCAGTGGTAGCATTGGATTACTCATACAATTTTCCTAATGCTTTACATTAAAATGGCATCCTAACTGCAAATGTTCAGAACTATAGTAAAGCTATGCATTTTGGGGCTCACACTTCTATTTAGATTATGCAGTAAATTATGTTTCAACAAAATCTGTATTAAAAAGCTAAGTGGAACTTAACAAATGATCAAGATATGTTTTATGGGAAGAGAATGTATAAAATGGAGTAAAGGAGTAATATTTATGCATAGTTAAAACATATTTGGCAAATGCAGATGAAACAGGACAAGTATCAATTAATAGCCCCTTTAACAGCAGAAAATTAATTGAATTTATTCAGAGTCCAATTCTGCTTGCCTGCCCAGTGCTGTGACTAATCTAATTGAGATGAATAGGCCACTCGTGGAATAAAAAACTACTCAGCATGACTAACACTGGTGGAATCAAGCCTTCCATGAGGCTTATTAACTACTTTTGAAATGCAATGCTCATTTTCTGTTCCTTTACCTAAAAGTAGACATTTTACCCACTCCTTAGGTTTCTGAGATGCCCAGAAAGGTGTGATTTCAAGTTGGGCCAACAAATATACTTGTTATGAGAGGTGCAAAAGATATTCCTGCAGGTGCAAAATAGCAGCTGTACGGATAAGAGGTGAAATCACACTTCTGAAGTTTAAATCTGAAGAAGGCAGGTCCTCTGGTGGGATGCTGTGCTGGTGGAGGCTTTGCATCCTCAACATCAAAGTGATGCAGTGGGCTTTTTGGAGTCAGCTGAAGGCGTGTGGAAAAGGATGCCTCAGGACCATCCCCTGTATTTCTCAGGACACTCATGTTCTGCAGCCATCTGCTGTGCAGATCTGATGCTCTCAGTGGCGTTCATTACAAGGCACAGTTTTAAAGCATTTAACATAACCACAGTCTTACAGGCAGGAAGATATTTATCCCCTTAGGGAAGATATCAACAAGAGTACAGCTGGATACAGAGCAAAGCTTTTGGATCCTGGCCTTGTGGCCTGATTCCATAAACAATGAAGTCAACTTTTTTTTTTTTTTTTTTGCCTTCAGGAGGGCTTTACGAGATATATTAGCAGAGATCAGAAGTTAAAAGGTGGCATCACAGAGAGCCCACTGGCAGATCTCTGGATTTCCCCAGAGGAAATCCTAATATTATTTCCTGCTTTTTGTTGTCCGTGTCCGGTGCAGACAGCTGAGTCAGTTGCCAAGCAGAAAGGAGACAGCTGCCTGATAGGAGCCCAGAAATAGTGAGGAACTGGTGCAGGCTCCACGTAATTAATACTTTTCTCTTCACATCTGACCTAAAGTAAGATTTTTTCTTAGACTCTAATATCATGAGAAAAACAAAATTCTTATGCTATAACTACTTATTAAGCTATTCTAATTTACTCAGTTTTGATCTTTACATAATCAGATCTTAAATGGGACCACAGACAGATTTCTGATAATCCACTCTTCAACCTGTCTGCTAAAGATGTTGTGCATTCATTGGAAGATGGCAAGCAGAGAACAGGATGTCAAAATGCTCTGTGTAAAATGTCACATGTGTTTTACACCTTAGTGATAAAATGTTCTGCATTGCTGGCTTGAATACTACAAGTGGTAGTGCTGCCTTCACTGGTCATCTGTGAAAATTTGGGCCCTTTCCTCATGCTGGCTTTTATGATACTACCAACACATGAAAGAATGGGCATGAGATGTGATATAGTCAGGGGACAAATTGTCTAAAACTGCCCAAAACTTTTTATAGTTTTCACCTCCTGCATGTGAGATTGTGCATTCATCCCAGAATCTTAAGACATAAGCATATGCAAGAGAACTGAGAAAGTAATGTTTTGCCATGCGGGAGGGGAAATCATTTAACCTCCCTTAGCCTCCTGGGTGCCGGGAATCTAATTTATGCTGTTATCTAGGCTCCCTTGAACACCAGTGGCGAGGACCACCCCAAGCATGAATCATCCACCTACTCTAGACACCTCGCTTGGGAGCTGGTGAGTCATCCCTTAGAGGCGAGGCACTGATTGCAGGGAGGACAGCGATAACAACACACAGCAGCAGCCCCGCTTTTCCGTGACTCGGCTTAGGTGAATTCTGCCTCAGTTGATGGGTTTTGCCTCCAGGTTCCCTGAGGCCCTGGCAGGGGAAGAATGACCTCTCTGTCCTTCCCTGGTGAGTACATGGGATGATGGAGGTGACACTGGTTGCTGCAGTGAGGCCAGGCCTCATTTCAGGCCTCTCAATCCCTAACATACCAGGACCAAAATATTTGGTGAAGGTGGTGATTGCCATGCCAGCTAGGTGTTCAGTGGCTCCCACCACCAGTGTGTGGGCTTTCTCACCTTGGAGCTGGGCCTGGTGGGCTCTGACACATTCACAGCAGTCAATACTTTGTGTTTTCCTACCCTCCAGAAAACACAGTTGCCAGTTAGTGTGCTAAATCAAATTCCTCTACTCGTCAAGCTTTTGAGGTGGTCAGATAACAAGCCCTGAGATCCTTTGCAGAGAAGACGTGACGCAGTCTCTCAGTTATTTCTGCTCCTCAATGGGTCATTCTGCCTTTAAATCTGGGTGATTAGCATAGCAATTAATAAAATCTAAATGTAATGATGTTACGGAGACTGAAATAGTTCACCGGGAAGCCTGTTTTTTCATTTGACTTCTGTTCTGAAGTTATGTACAAATTTGCAAAGGTTGTTGCTCTAGAAGGCTGCAGTTCATCTTTGAGGGCCGTCTGTGGAAGCATTTGTCAAACTGAAGACATTTACAGAGAAACCTGTTCTTTACTGAGTGCTTGTAACTCCTTTCTGAAATGCTGTTGTCTGCCAGTAAAGGGAGGTCTTGTTGATGCAGCCATGGTGCTTACTTGGTCATGTGCTGCCTATTTCGCATCTGCCTAAAACTAGCATCAGCTCTGAGCGTCTGAAAATTACACTGGGATTATGCAATGTGTGGTGATCACTGATTTCTCCTTCTAATAAGTACTTTCTGCATTTATCTATAATGTGTTTCCTGTGCTTTGTGGTGCCTTTTAGCTAGCTTATTACAGTTTCTTCAAAGCTGTTCATCACTATAGTCACAACTTTATTTATCTGAATAACTTTTTGACACCTGTGAGTATTGTTTCCTCATCTTTACTTCCCCTAAACCACCAAAAATGATAAAGTATAGGTTCCAGGAAACCTGTTTGCATGGCTGATAGGAAGAATGCTTCTTATTCTGGGTGGGTAATATGGATATACTCCTCAACTATGGTAAATAGCTGTCTTATTCTGATGCAGGACCAATTCCTTACTGCCTTAAGAAAGTTTATAAGGACTTGTGCCCAATGCACAATCTTGGACCAACCAATCTTGGACCAATCAATACCTACCAGATATTGGCCAGCCACCAATTGCACAGAGTTCAGGACATAAAGATCAACACTCTCTCTGTTCAAGTAATCTAATTAAAACTCAAATTCTTTAGTAAGTTTATTTTCTTTTCAAGGAGCTTTAAAGAAGAGGGGACTGAAATGAAAATTTTCCTTTAGCAGCCATGTCTCAACTCAGACATATTCAGATCTTGACTTGAAGGTCATTTTTCCCCTTGAACATCTGTTTTTCCAGAATTCTGACCACTGGAACATAAAGTCATGAACAAAGAGAGAGAATAACTGCAAAAGATGCTCCAGAGAAATACTCTACTATCTTTTAAGCAGTCTGTTGAATTTCTTGACTCCTCTGGTGGCTGCTAAATTCTACCAAAGCCACATGTACTATATTGTATTTGCCCATTGAAGCAAATTACAATATTTTTAGCTAAATATTAATTTTATAAACATAATTTGTATTAAGCAATGGAAAAACAATGCAGTTAAAATTCTGAGCTCTTTGTGCTGAATTTTTTTTGAATTTTTATTTTTATCTTTTTTTTTGCTGATAGATGACATATTTTGTTTGTTAGACTTATAGCTGCACTGAATCCAGTGATCCAGTGGTCAGATGGTTAATTATTGCAGTTCTGGGCAAGAATTAATTTGAGCACAAGGTACTTGCTACCTGCATGTTAGTTAGAAGTTCCTGAGAACAAGATGCTTCTGTATGATTATTGTTCTAGCTTCAAACTGCATTAAATTAGTTAAACTGTGAGCAGAGCTGTATGGAGAATATCTTGAGAGGGTGAGAAGATTACTGGCCTCTGGGCTGTTTAGGCTGTTGTTTGAGCTTTGAGGATATTTCACTTTTCCCGGTGTTTAAATAAGAGTAAAACATCTATCGAGACAATCCACTTATGTGTTTTTTCTGGTATACCAGGAGTTTTTAGACAAGTCCTTCACATATCAAACCTTTCAGAGTCCTATCCATTATTTCTTATAGCCTTTTCCTTGTACATCTCAGCTATTGAATACTAATTATATGAAGGGAAGTTACCTGATATATCATTAAGCCTTCTATTTTCTGACAAGGTTAGTGCCACTGCTGGCGTATTTTCCAATAACCTCCTCATTCTTAATATCCTGCTCAGGATACTCATACAGCTTCTAGTGCCCATGAAATCAGGAACTATAAAAAAACAAGCAGAAATCATGTTCATAACTGTCACTTGCTATTCTTCTGTTTTACAAGCTTGTCATCCAGTTAGGGAACAGAAGATACACTGTGTGACTAGTCCAATACCAGTAACAGACAGCAACTTGTCAAAATGAACATTTGCAGACAACCCACAGCATAAAATGTTTTTTTCCTAAGTATTTAAGAACACTTACAAATAACAATTACACTCAGGAAAGCCTGAGAGTAGCATTCAAACTAACAAAGTCTAAACTTGTTGCATTTTTGACTCAGTGAGCATTATTTCATTTTCCAAATGTGATGTGTGCATGTTTGTACATAGCATTAACTATATGACTTCTGCACTCATCAGTGAAATAAATTAAACATCTACTCCTCAAATAAAACCACACATATTATGCATTTTATTTTCTGTGGTTCAGCTGTGGTATAGCATCTGGGGTGACATTTATATTGGTATTTCCAAAACACCTTGGACCAACCTCATGCACTGAGGCCACTCACATCCCAGTCATAAAACCCTCTCAGCCTCCAGAACACCTTGCTAGGAAAAAAACTTGGCCTGTGGTCATTCCTAAACTATGTCTGGAAAGTTTTGAGGGACAGTGCTTGTTCCAAGCCTAAGTATGCCAGGGCGTTTGCAAGCAGTGTAACAACAGAAATCATCTGGTTCTAGTGCCCAATTCCCCAGCATCAATTGACAGGCGTGAATGTCTTGGAAGCTCGTGTTTCTCTGTATCAAAATGAAGAAGAGCTTTACTGATGGAGAATCAGGGTGTAAAGAAAGATCAGCTCAGGACAGGGGGAGTGTAATTTTGATCTAGGTAGACGGGAGGACCAAATTGCTGCAAGATGTCAGCATTTTGGGTAACAAGCTCCTTCCAAAACATGCAGCTCCCTCATGGTACATTAACAGGACCTGTATGTCCTGAAGACCAGGCTCTGCTGGTGACTGCCAAGTCCTTGAAAAACCTGACTGGAGATCGTTTGCTTAATGTTGTGCAGAAAGCCTGCAGCAAAGGCAGAAAGCAAAACTAGATCTCCAGAAAGTGAGCCAAAAGGCACAAGTCTCTTCTTGCAACTCAGCAGTACTATGGACTAGCTCAGGACAGAAAGTGAACTGTGCAAGGAGAACTATAGGAGGAGTGATGATCACCCAGCTGAAATTCAGTACAGACACCAGATTTAATACAATTAAAGTGGTGAAATTTCAGTCTCCAGGTGGGCAGGTAGTCTGAAAAGACTTCATCTTTTGCAGGTTGCATCTGAAGGAACACAAATGGACTCCCAGTAGTCAGAACAGCAAAGCAGAACCAAAACTTAAAGCCTCAAGGTGAAGACTAAGCTGCATGACCACTGCAGAAAGGATCTTTGCTGACTAATCTGAGCTGGTCTGAGCTTGGTCTCCTATATGGGAAACAACGAGTCACAAGAGTTATATACTGAAGGTGCTCATATAACCTCAGCATGGTGAGCACATGATGGCAGGTAAGTGCTGTGGCTCATATTCCACTTCAGAGAGGCAGAAGAAATATGAATAAGGCAGGTAATGCTGTGAATGTCCTACTATTCTGGAGACCAGGGGATAAGCTGAAAATCCACATCCCAAGTCACAGTGCTTCTTTACAAGCTTCCTTTTCCTGCTCAGCTTCTTTGGCATTGGCTCAGGCTGCACAGCGGCTTCTGCAGAACTGCGTGGAGGGCTGACCCTCTGAGAAGTCCGTACACACTGTGGTGGTGCGGGAGCGCTGGGTGTTTCCACAAGCAGGCTACAGGGGAGCTGCGCTTATTTTGCCTTGCTAGAGACAGGCTCTACTCATCTGAGTGAAGTTGCAACAGCTCTGTGACTGCAGCTGGGAGGCTGCAGTGATGCTCAGGGCCAGACCTGTAGGGAAGCTCAGGCCTTGCAGCTCTGACTTTAGCCACCCTGTTTGTGTGCTTTGTCACCTGGAGGACTGTGTAACACAGGCACTGAGATTCTGCCTTCCTACCACAAGGCATGTGGAGAGGGAGGCTCCTCAGAGTAGAATCCCTCCAGAGGGGTGTGCTGAGCAGGGACTCCTCAAAAGCTGGCACCAGGAAATGCATATGACAACACCTGGTTTTGGATCCAGCCCATCTTCACGTCTTCAGACTCTCATGCAGAGACCTGAGCTTGTGCTCAGGAGTCACTTGCTCTTACCTCCTTCTTCCTCTTTCTTCCAGAACTTTGAAAAGAGAAGGCATCATGCCTTTGTGAAGACAAGAGATGCCTTTCCAATCCTTTGCCCCTAGTTGCAGGTCCCTTTCTGAGAAAGCGTAAATACCTAATTCCCATGAGAACTCCCTGTCCTCTGAAATACAGGCTCTTCCAACTGCAAGAGTGTCAGTGCTCCAAAATCCTTCCTCTGTTTGACACGGAAAAAATCAAGCACTCACTGATCTAACAAGCAGCAGAAGAGTGGATGTGGCTTATGTCTGTGCTCAGGTACCTGCGTCCCCATCTTGAGGCAGATTTCTGGGGCTGGCCTATTTGCTGCCATTGACAGGCTTCTAGCAAGAAACCTCACCTTACCCTAGACCATCCTCCCTGCAAAGACCTTTTGCCCAGAAGGCAAAAGACTGCCTGCCTTTCTGACAACTCTTGTCACTTGTGCCCTCTTTCTATTTATGCTGCAGGTGGACATTTAAGGAAAAGTCTCATGGACTTCCACGTGTGCTGACCCCACAAATAGTCTCCAAGGAGAATATCTGTGGGCTGCAGCTTTTCAGGTTTACTCACCTACCTTACATATTTAGATCAATTGATTGCAAAGGCCTGCAGAGTTGGGTCTAACTGCAAGCTGGGTCTCTAAAAACAATATCTTGTGACCCAGGCACTTCACCTTAGAGTGGAAACACCACCTAAGCTCTCTTCCTGGAGACCTGGCAGAGTGCTTTGGGGCGAGGATCTTGGACAGGAGGCAGTTACAACAACGATAATTCCTGGCAGGGAAGACAGTGAAGATGATGCAGCCCTATGGGAGGATGCTGTAGCTGTTTGCACAGTCAGCACGCCCTTTGCCCTCCAAGGAGAAGACTGGGATGGGAGGAACAAGGTTGACTCAAAAACAGGCAGTGGAGACCACATGGGCCCTGGCTTTTGAATCACAATAGCCCTCAGCAGTGTTTGCCAGGAGGATTCCTGTGACTGCAGGAACTGTCAAGAGTGAGGCTCTTATTGACTGGATGTAGTAAACAGGTAGCAAGAGGAAAGGTGCAAAATTGGCCACATCATAACATAAATGCTTCTTTCTCCTGAGACAGAGAAATCAAGGGAGCAAAAATATGCTGGGGCTTCACTTGTGTACGTATTGGTGTACTTGTGTACTTGTACCTGTGTACGTATTGGTAAGTGCCCAGAGAAGTATCTCTACTCTTTTCACTGAAATACAGACCATTAATGCAGATCTGTATCGAAGCACTATGATTAATGGTAATAGGAAAGACATCTCATTAACAGTGTGTGAGCTCACAGATGAGACAACACAGTTACCTCTTCACCTGAAAGGACTGAGGAAGGAAGACTGTGGAGGAAGACTGTGAAGGTAAGCAGCAGAGCCAGGACTCCGCATGTCAGGAGAACGGATTTTAGATTGTTTAGGGTTTTGGTAAGAATAACTGCTTGGAAAGGGGCCACAGATGAAAAATGAGCTGGCAGATTTTTAAAGTGAACACTAAAAGCTGAGGAGCAAACTATCCTGCTGGGCAGCTGGACCAGGAATTTCAGGAAAAGACCTGCTTGCTTAGGCAAGGAGCTTCTCAAGGACCAAATCTCAAAAAGAGAGCAAAGAAGATATATAAACAAGCCCAGCAGCAAACAAAAAGTATAGAAGTGCTTGACATCCAGCTAGAGGCCACCAAAAATCAGAAAACTTCAGGTGTGAATACTGAGATTGGCAGTGTTCAGTATCTTCATTGATGACTGGAGTGATGAGGCAGAATACACCCCCAGCAACACCTCCTAAATCAGGAGGAACAGTTTGGTTATGGTGGGGGTGAAAAGAATAAGAGTCAACAGTGTGCTCTCATTGCAGAGAATGCAAACTTCACAGTGGGCTGTGTTCAGAGGGAATTATTCTCCCAGTGAGGTGCTCCTGGTTGCAGGAGGATACAGAAATAGGAGCAGGGCTAGTGGAAGGCTACCAAGATGGTTAAAAGTGTGGTATATTATCCTGTGAGGAGATATTGAGGGACTTGTACTTGTGTCTAAGAGTAAGTAAGAGAGAAGCTAGTAGTAAACTTCAGCTCCTTAAAGGGCAGTTAAAAGATCGGTGAAGCCAAACTCTTTCATGTAGTGGTAGAACATAAAAAAAAAAGGGCAATGACCACATATTGTAACTTGGGAGGCTCATGCTGGCCTTTAAGGAAAAGTTCTTAGGCAAGGGCATGGCCGGCCTCACGTCACCCTCAGTACCCTGCACAGAGCATGGGTGAACTGCCAGCCCTACATGCACCCAGACATCAAGCTCCTTCAGAATCAGAAGTGATGCCACAACCCATTTCTAGGCACATCGCATTCATGCAGAAGCTCTGGGGCTTGCTCAGGCGTGCAGTCCCATGGAAGATAATTGGTTTCTCCACATGGATGGGAACAGACAGGTATAAGAAAGGTTGATTGTTTTGGGAAGGGGGCCTCCTTTATTGTGCAGCACAATGTAGATAATGGGTCAGCACATGTCTATAGGAGTGTCTTGCAGATCTCCAAACATTTATTCTCCTCTTGGTGAGAATATTCATGATACCTAACCATGGTGATGAGATGCTTGCACACTCAGTGTCCAGAAACCCTGTCTCAGCTCCAGCTGAAACACAGCTCTTTCTTCAAATCAGAAAGCAAAATATGCTTTTGGCATTAAATCCTCACACAACTGCCTGAGCCTTGGCTAGGAGAAACACAGAGGCCATGCTGACCCTGACCGGGCCCTTGACTGTCCGTGGGAGCTGGGCTGTTGAGAAGAGGTGGCAGCAGGGCCAAGCCACGAGAAGCTGCAGAGAGTGCTACAAAGATTGGATGCTGCATCTGGTCAGGCAGTTTCACGGGAATATGGGCAGAAATAGCAATCAGGCCTTTTTTTTTTTTTTAATGTTAACCACTTACTATGTATATTCCTATCAGCATACAGCAAAGTCAAAGTCCCATTTTGCCTCTCCCTTTTCCAGGGAGAGATGTTATTTTAATCTTCTCCCTGCCCTGGGTGAATCATTTTCTCACCAGGTTTCCACGGGTTCCCCAGGCCGCCGTCCCCACCCAAACTGACGGCCCTCATTAGCCTGACAGGCGTCTCCGAGCTTGGCATCCACACGTCTGCTGACTGTGAAAATCAGCGACGGCAGCTGATTTAATGATTCCAACCCAGCCTTTTCAAAATGACAAACATTTGTTTGCCATAAGTAGCAGAGCAACTAAGGAAATGAATGAAAACAACAGAGATGCCTATGTGTTTGTCTCCTTGCCTCATCCGTGAGGCCTGCTCCTCGCCAGGCTGTGGGAACCCGTGCCCTTCTGCAGCATCCTGGCTCGCATTAGGGAGAACATCGCCAGCAGGTCGAGGAAGGTGACCGTCCCCCTCTGCTCAGCCCTGCTGTGGTCACATCTGGAGTCCTGTGTCCAGTGCTGAGCTACCCAGTACAAGAAGGACATGAAGCTACCGGAATGGAGGGCTACTACAATATTAAGGGACTGAGGCATCTCTTGTACAAAGAGGCTGAGATGAGAGCGTGAGCTGAGAAGCTATGCGCTTCTGCAGGGTGCATGCATTTTTCAGCTTGTATCTTTTTTTCTTTTTTAACCCAAACATCAAAAGATGTTTGTCTTCAGCTGCCTGGATATCACCCTGCTGCACGATTTCTCACAGGGCTGAGTACAAAGCAGGGACCTTGGAACCAAAGCCAACAAATGTCATGATTTCCTTCTGGCTCGTTCTCTGCTCTGTGACAAGGTCCAGGAGCGTGGGGAGAGTCTCAGAGCATAGAAATGTAGCTGTGCTGGGAGCAGGTCAGTCCGACTCCTTCCTATCTCCTGGCGTTGTTTCATGGATTTACTTTGTCTTTCTTGCTTCAGTTTTTCTTGCTGCTTCTTCCCTCTCCACATTTTTTTGCATTATTTTGGCTACAGTAGCAATAGCTGTTCACTTTATTTATATTTTCTTTGCTGCTTCCTTCCTCTCCTCTTCCATGCGCCATCCTTCTTATTCGTTACCGCGTTTCCCTTTTCCCCCCTTTCTTTTGCCTCGCCCTGTTAGTGAAGACAGTTCTGCCGGCAAAGCCCCTGACGTGATCCTGGCAGCATGGGGGCAGCTGTGCCATGATTTTCCCTTACTTCCGGCAGAGACTCGAGCTCCTTTCCCTCCCATTCCTGAGCCCTGCAAAGGTCAGCCTGAGGCAGGGGGGTTCCCACAACTGCTCCGGGGTGCTCCGCGTTTTGTGCTCTATGAAGTTGCTTCGTGTGTTCTGGAAATGAGCCCCAGAGCAGCTGGCCGGCAGAAGGGGATCGCAGGAGTTTCACTGGGTCCTCTCAGCATGTTGCCTTCGAGCATTTGGGAATAATCAATGCCGACCTCTTAGCGCTGGGAGCCGTAGTGCAGCCGTTTGCCACATATGGAGAGGAGAGCAGGAGGAAATGGGGGGAGGGAAGCGGTGCCTGCGGGTGCATGTGCGGGTGTATGTGTAGGTGTGGGTGTCTGGGTGCATGTATGTGTGTGCGTGCGTCTCTCTCTGATGCACCAGCAGGACTGGGCTGGTTCCTTTTTGGCCCTTTTCATCAGAAGAAAGAGGAGGAGAAAGTGCCCAAATTCATCTCAGCAACAGGACTGCTAGTCCAGAAGGTGGAAGCCTTTACCCCTTCTAGAAGTCTAAAGAAAGTGGGAGCCTTATTCCAGTCTTTCATGGCTTCCCTGCTATCACTGCCATCCAGAGAGATGAAACATCTCGTCCCAGAAAGTGTGATGTTCGTCACAGAGGTAGATGGGGTGGCAAACCTGCCTGGTGTTTAAAACAAGCTGGAGGGATTGAATCCAGCTATCAGGCATCTCCAGAATAAACATGTGTTAAACTCCACAAGATAGTTAGATGGGGCAGGATTATCATTTTTGCAGAGCTTTCTATTACCACATTCCCCTACCTGCCCTTAACAACCTTAGTAGTCTTAATTAAGGGTTTAGACATAGTAATTTAAAAACTATGAGGAAATCTCCTTCATGCTGAATTCTAGCAGTAAGAGGTAAGGAAGAAGTTTAAGTAACTACGGAATGAATTCTTTGCTCTTATTACTGCAATTCTCTGTACTTGCAGACCCTTTGTAGTCTTTTCCCATAGTAAATAGGTGAAATGAGCAAGACAGCACAGCATGGACAAGCACATAATGCAAGTGCTTTCATCACATAATTTGTCTTGGTTTACATGCAGTAAGTCAGAAGTGTAAGCACAACTCTTTGATCAGGCCCTTGGCACTGGTGGTTGTTCACCGATACAATTTACTTGTGCAAGAAAACTTCACAGCTTAGCAAGAATTTTTATATCTGCTTTTTTGTATCTATTTGAGCAGAGACAAACAGGTTTGAGCAGGCTGACATGGTCTTCCTGTTCATAGTACATTAGTACGTACTCTGAAATTGTTGGGATCATCCTACTTTGTATTAAGATGTCCTACAGAAAAAGACTTCAAAACTAAAGGAAGTCCTCAAATATCCCATGTGTGTCCTGTGGCTGGTGCTGACACGCAGTGCGTGCACCAGGACCAGAATGCTTAAAATAAAGCACTGGAGATCCTCTTTGTAAATGGTGGTATAAGCAGGAAGTTGTATTTTTCACTTGTGTAATTCTTTGAGGAAATGACATAAAACATAGTCTTATCCATGTTGGAATGACTTTTTTTTTCTTTCTCCTTAAAATAATATTCCTGGTATGACACAAATTGAGGATACTTATTGCTTTATTGTTGTAGAGCATTGAAAGCTAACTGTGACTGAACTGAAGAGTGTATTAAATAGAAATCGTATAGCTTGCTGTTAACATATCCTGTCTTTAAGATTTTTCTCTTTTTTTTTCTTGTAACAAAAACAACCCCTGCTATGCAAAGAACTGAATTACTCATCCGAAACTGACATATTGCCTTACAATTTACGCTCTATTCTAAGCAGGTACACTTTTCAGCTAGTACCTGGAAACAACATCATCTCTTAGGCAGCTACATAGGATGGTTAGAAAATACCTGCCTAGATGAGTCACTAAGGAGCAGAGAGGGAGGAAGAAGTCTGGAGGCCTTTACATTTTGCAAAAATGTTGTGGGCAAAAGAGCAGACTAAAAAAATAAGCACTGCATTACTGTGTCTAAGACCTGGACGTTTGCATAAAAGATATTTTATTAATTTTTAAAAATAAACCAGACAAGAAAGCTCTTCTTGGCAATTTCAATACTGCTGAATTTTTTAACATAGCCACTACCAATTATTTTAAAGCTTCTTTATCCCATTTTTCCATATAAACCCTAACTTCAGCCTCCTATTCTGCAGCTCTCAATGGATGCTTTGGTAAAATATATTGGAATGACACAGAATTAATGGACTGAATTACCCTTAAGAAAGTTGTCAAATTAGGCTAATACCTTAAGCACTCAGATTGTCTTGCCTGGAATTTAGGCCCCTAATTGAAACTTGAGTTCAATCAACTTTGAAGGTTCAGGATGATGGGAATTATTCTCAAGCAATTTTAAGATCAGGCACTTATTTCCATGGATGGCACACAGTCCAAGAAAGACATAGTCTTACAGGAATGAGTCCAGCACAGGGCCACAAAAATGATGAGAGGACTGAGGCATCTTTCATATGAGGAGAGGCTGAGGGAACTGGGGCTGTTCAGCCTAGAGAAGAGAAGGCTCAGGGGGGATCTCATCAATGTGTATAAATAGCTGATGTGAGGTATCAAAAAATGTAGGCCACATTTTTTTCATTGGTGCCCAATAATGAGATGAGGATGAGAGGAAATAGAGACAAGGTGAAATTCAAGAAATTACATTTGAACACAGGAAAACTTTATTGTGAGGGTGGTTGAACAGAGGAACAGGTTGTCCAAAGAGGTTGTGGACTCTTCACCTTTGGCGGTATTTAGAAATCATCTGGACATGGACCTGGACAATGAATCAGATAATCTCGCCCCCAACTATTCTGTGATTCTTTGTACAATATTTCCCCAAAGTCATAGTATGTGCTGTGGTTAGAGGGGACTAGCTGATTGGAGGGGGCCTTTGCGAGTTGTCCACTCCAAACTTTTGCTTAATGGGGGACTAGTGGCCCTCCTGTCGAGTGCATTTCAAAACACAATGTTCTGTAGTTTCAAGCAGGACACTTGAGTTTAAAGGAACTTGTTCCCATAGATCTCTTGAGGATACTGCCCATTCCAGAGAATAATCTTCCATAAACCTTGTTTGACTCAGGAATCCATGAAGCCCATACAGTAAGACAGCTGGCTGTAGCATGGGAGCTGTGCTCTGCAAATTCCTTCCCTGGTTGAAGACGATGAAGGGCACTTAAGCTGTGCAAGGCCAGAACAAGCTTTAAATGATGGATTTCAATCCCATGCAGTTCTCCTTTACTGTATATATAGGATAATACTATAAAAAAGAGAAGGTGGTAAATGCATGTATGTATATGCAAGTGCAACAATGCTGTGTAGCATTGTTAGCCTTAAGAGGTCAAAAATCAGTGAAAACAACAAAAGGGTCCCTTAATTATTGCAAACACTGTTAGGGGCTGGGACAGGGTGGAGGACAGTGTGTCAGCTTGCTACCTGAATGAGAAATAGCAAGAGGAATGCAGCCCTGGTCTCACTGGGGAATGGCACCTCCTCTGAGTGTTCGTTTTCATGCCTCCTCCGACCAGAGCACCCTCAGGGAAGCCCACATCAGCATGAACCCCACAGAAAAGGGGCTTGGGCAGCTCTGCGCTGTGCCTGCTCCAGCTCCATGAAGCCCGTGTGACAGGCTCAGCACCTCTGCCTACAGCAATTGAAAGCACTGAGAGCAGGTCAAGGGTGGCAGAGCATGGGGAGAAGGTGACAGCGGGCAGGAGTGGGGAGAAGCAAAGGGAAGAGAAGGGAAGAGGAAGCACAAGGGAGCACATTTCAAGGGCTCATACAAACCCCGCAGACGTACACAACATCACAGTCTTCTGTCCACAACCAAGGATACGCAAAGGAGCTGCACACCCAAAGTCTTCACAAAAGGCATAACTGAGCTCCTAGACTAGCCCTGTTCTGCCTTCTGTTATTTAGCTTGGGTGTGGTAATTCCTTATGAAAAGAAAAAAAAAAAGAATAGAATACTAATTATATCTTTTCAAATTAGAAAGCTAAAGTGAGTGAATGAGTTTCAGTCTTTAGAGCGACAATAAAGCTGTATGGATATCTGTCAACAATCTCAGCTTTACTCACTTGAAGCATCACAACAGGGTACTACTCCCCACAGAGTGCTCAGTGCTCAACCCAGTATGGATTTGCTGGCCTCACCTGCGCTGAGCACATCCTGGGATAGGGAAGAATTGGGGAACAGGTAGGTAACACCAGCTCCTAGGCCCTGGCTCCCTCAGATATCAACAGCAAATTGATTTTTCTCTGGAAAATGAAGTGAAGAATAAAGATTCTGAAATAGTCTGAATCTAACATGACAGCAGTCAGTGCAGCAGCTCAGCTCCTGTACTGCTGCAGTGCAGGCCCAGCTCCCAGTGCCGGGGTGGTCCCGGGATGCACCTGGGGACACTGGTGCTTCCTTTGTGCCACCCAGGCACAGGTCCCTCAAGAGCCCCACTCCTGTCCCCACAGCAGGCCTGGACAGTAACACTTAGATGATACAGACCTCAGTGCTATCAGGCTGTAGGAGAGAAACAACACGTCTCTCACAGCAGGGTTAAAGCACTCGGCTTCCTTATGTGCTAACTGTGCAGTGAGATAATTAACCAGGCACACAGCCCTCATTAGTGCTGGGGAGGTGGGCAGGTTACTGCCTAGGAGCCAGTATTAGCCTCATGGGCAAGCCTGTGTTCATTCACTGTTTTTTAAGGTATCTTTGCAAATACAAGATGCTTTCCTATGTTTTTCTTCTTTAAAAGAGCCTGAGGAACAAGGGCACAAGTTCTCCTAGAGCAGCCTGGTATAACTCAAAACCTGTACCTTGGACCATAAAGAGCTTTAAGACTTTTGGATTTGAAAGTGCAGCACACACAGGACCAATCCAGGTAGCTGATTCCAATAGGACACATTTATGGTTTCCTGGTATTTAATGCCCAGAGCCATAATTTTTATACTCAGCTGTTGTTTAAAATAAGTAACTTTGAGGCAAGGGCATTAACCAGTAGCTGTAATCAGCTACCTGGATTGGTCCTGTGTCCCCATTCATAGTGCCCAGGACTTGCTGGATGGTGTCTGGTTTCAAGGAAAGTAATCTATTTGCAGCAAGAGTTTTGAAAATAGTGAAACCAAATATGTAAGTTGAATCCTGGATTTATAAGCATGTCTGTGAAGACTGGGTGTGAGTTTCCTACAATCTGGCTTTCCAGGACACTGGCAAGATTAATTCCTGGAGTGTCTGGTTCAGTAGCCAGAGATTGTGTAACTAGCTGTAATATTTTTGTCTTAGTGCAGGGTTAGATACAGTTTTCCATAATGACATGAGGATGAAGTTATTTGACATTGTTTCAATGAGCCAAAATGGTGTGTGTGTCTTCCCAGGGTGATCAGGAAGAGAGGCCTTCTCCAGCCTCCTCTCAAGCTTAGCCTGTTCTGTTTCCACCTTTCTAATAAAGGAATGAACAGGCAATGACTTTAAGACCATTTTATTATAGGCATGTGGGATTCATCATGACAACTGCTGCCTGTACTTACTACTCTCTTCTGCATTTCCTTTCCAATTCCGTTTTCACTTCAATCTCAACACCCAAGTTGCACCTGTGCTTCAATTTAAGTCCATCCTGATGTGTAGTGCCTGCAGAGCTTTATTGGGTATGATCAGCAGCACTCCTTGTAGATCCTTGCTGAAATTTCCTGCTGGGATCAAAGCCCTGGCTTTGCCTGGATATGAACTTCAGCCACAATATAATGCTGTGGCTGTCACTGCTGGGGCTGAAGTCACCTTTCATACAAGGCACTTAGCCTCTCAGCACAAGCTGCTCAGCTTAGATGGGCAGTAATTAAATATAGTCATATAGTGATAGCTAAAATAAAAAATGACTTTTTCACATGAAGAACATGGGAAAACAAGACCCTGTGGTCCTTTGGATTTTCCTAGAGACTGATTGCAGGTATATTGGAGAGGGCATTGAATGCCACTGGGAGAGCATGAGAGAGAGGTAATGCAAAAGCAAGGAAGAAAAAGATGAACAAACAGACCTGGGTGGGGGTGTGTAGGAGCGGCGGGAGGCAAGGCAGCTAAGGTTCTGAGTCCCTTGCTCAGGGCACTGCTGATCAGGAGACTTGGATGGCTGAGCAGAAGAGCTGTCTCCTGCAGGCTCCTGCCACGGCCAGAGGAGCACAGTGATGCATACAGCCACCGCAGACAGCACTGCACCACAGGCACCTAATGCCTTGCCTCAGTTTTGCCTATTAATAGAAAAAAAATACAGAGCATCTAAATATTGTCTAATGCTCGAGCTGTAGAATGATACAAAGCTGTTCTTCTTTTGCTAAAGCAAATCAGCTGCCTTTTGTTCAGGTTCTTCTGACTTAGCCTGTGTAGAAGTAAAGAGAATCGTCCCCCTGGCTTTTTCCTGCAGATTTTGCAGTATAATCAGATATATTTAATCTGGATCTTTGCAGGCTGGCTAATGCAACTGTGTGAATCAGGTTTTGTTTTGATTAAGTTCTAATGCATAGGCCAGGAGCTTCTCTTTTACAGTAGAAACTTACGGCTTTGCATGTTACGACTGTCTAAGCATATCATATTGTATACCAGGGACACTATGCAGATCTATTTTGGCATTTGCCTACCTGGTTTGTGCAGACTTTGCTGGAGAAGGAAGTGTTTGGGGCAATGAGCTGGCTTTCATGGAGAAAACAGAGGCTGTTGCTGTGCACATTGCAAAATTCCCCTGGATATATTTCTTGGTGTATGTCTGAAGCTCATCTCCAGACACCATGAAGATTGCCTCTTACCTTGCTACTCAGCCTGCAAGACTTCTAATAGTCTGGTCAAATAATTATAATATAAATACAGTGACCACAGAGCCTTTCTAGAGCCCTGGAGCATCCATCTATACCTTGCTTTATTCCAACTTTTTAACTATCCTTAGGAAAAGCTTCCTCTCAAATGGGCATGTTTGCTTGTTTTTAAAGTGGCAGCGACTTCTGCAATCAAAGTCAAGCAGTCTCAGATGACACTAGTTTCTTTGAGAAAAGAAAGGTTGCCTTTCAAGGTACTGAATCCAAGCATAAACTCTGTCTTTTGATGCAGAAACAGTTCGTCCTTCTCTGAGTGAGAAGCCTGGAGTGAGTGATAACAGAAAATGCTTATCTTAAAATGACTGTGAGCTGCTGCTGCGGCAGGAGTTGAAACAAGGCTTTTCACATGTGGGGTGGATGGAGGGGTGGAGGCGGGCAGGCTCAGGAGGTTGGTAGGGATCCTGAGACCCTTTATACTGGTCCCTCATGTGGTACTTGGCACAGCCAGTAGCACCTCAGAGTTACAATGATCTCTGAGGAGTTTGAATGCTTGGATTTAAATGAACTGATGCTCTTGTTTACCAGGGACCTATGTAAAACCTGCTACCATCACTGGCATGTCAGTGGAGAGATGCATGGAGAGCAAGGCTGGTATTTATCCAAGACAGGTCATTAATGCCAGGCACTGTCAGGAGACAGGATGGCAAGAGACAGCCCTTTTAAAGCAATTTCAGAGACACTTAGTTCTCCTTAGGATCTAAACTCACGTCTACTACATTGTGTTGAGTCTGTTTGCATACCACCTTTTCAGGATCCTAGGCTCTTGATCTGCCTCATATTTCACCATCAATATTCAAACTGAAAACAAAATTAAAAAAAATAATGAATAGCCTCAGGGGAAGAAAAACAGGTGCTTTGAACAAAAAGAACCAATTCAAAATGGTTCCCATCCATGCAGTTTTAATAGATCCTGACAAAATAGGGCTTCTAATTCAAATATCCTCATTGTTTGCTGGATTGGGAAAATACTATTTTTGTACCCTGCTTATATGAGTGAAGTCTCACTCATGAAATGAGTATTACTGCAATTCATGTATCAGTTAATTAATTACTATGTTCAGTAGCTCTGGGAAAACATTGCTAGATGAGGCCTACAAGACTGATTAATCCCTTCTTCAAATCAGTAATAGCAGCAACCAGAGAAAAAAGAAAATCTCACACAAGGATTTGATGAATCCATCAACTAGCCTCATCTATAAGCAGAGAAAAAAACAAACATGTGTTCAATGTGTGATGAGGGGATGATCACACAGGAAAGAGAAGGGACAGCACGGTGTCTTCTGCCCTGGCTTGTGTCATGAGCTGTCATCCCCAGCAGGCTGTTTGCAGTTCCCCTTCATTCAGCAAGATGATACATGCGTTAAGGCACAGTGTGGGTCAGCTGCTCTCCACGGATGGGCATCTGGGAGCCAAGGATGACTCAGTGCAGTGTTCTTACTGATGGGGTGACACACAGCCAGGGATGGGCATAGACAGGGGCTGGTAATGGTGTCCATCAACGGCCTCCAACATTGCCAGTGGTGAACCAGGTCCATTCAGGGAGTTCAGTCACGAGCCAAAGGAGATGGCGCCAGAGACAAGACTGGAGAAAAGCTACACTGTACATGTGACAGCTCCATCCAGGAGCCGAGCTCCCTACAGCACAGGGCTGAGGGCCATCAAGAGGCTGTGACAGGGCTAGAGGCCACCACCACCAGGGGGTGGGGCAGGGGCTGGTGGCCCCAGGCTGCGCCGAAATGGGGACCTGGGCCAGGCCTTGGGCAGGGCTGTGTGGAGGTGGGCAGGGACAGTGAGGCCTATAGGTGCCCTCAGGGCCCTGATGACTGGCAGTGAGGAGCGCTGGAGGCCAGCAGTGCTTTTCCTCTCCTCTTGGCATCTGGGGGAAGCTGCTGAGCTCACATGCCATCCAGCTTTAGAGGAGAGTCAAGGACACAGAATCAGAGGAAAGAGGCCCTGACTCAGTGTTGTCCAACTGTCACAAAGTGCAACACAGAGACTCCACCTGTATAATGTGTTGCAGACACCCCAGCTATCATGTGAAGGGTAGAGTGAGAAACTTAGCTGCTGTAGGAGAAGAAAATATAGAAGGGATATGAGACAGTATTTCCTCATACTTGCCTGTGAAAGCGCAGCAGTTTGCCTCTCTTGGCACGTAGTTTCCTCAGCTCATGGACTATGCATAGCTTTGAAGTGAGTTGGGTGTCTGTTTTCTGGGGTTTCTCAACTCACTGGTGTTTCCAGTCTTCCTTGTGTGTTGCTTTGCCGTGCATACATACCACACAGCAGGGACAGAGACGGCCCAAGTGGCCAGACTGATGTCAGTGTAGCGGAAAACAGGCGCCTTCTTGTGCCCAGCAAAATGTTAATAGGCCCTTCTTTTAAGAACTGCTTCCTCCCTCTTCTTAATGTCTTATGAGAGGCACTAGTTTCTCTTTACTCCAGTTTGAGACTTAGATTAGTCTTCTAGAAGGCAGGTGGATGTTCTGCTTCACATCTTGTGCATTTTAGTTCCTAGATCTTGCCTGCTCATTCCCAGCTGCAGATAGCAAATCTGCAGCACGCACAGAACATATCTGCTTGGGTAGGACCAGATGTCCTTGTCCCCGCTGTTACAACCTATTTGGCTGGACCTGCCATTTGCAGTTCAACCTCTAGCACAGCCTACCAAGACCTGGAGCGTGCCTCCACTTGTGTTTCTTGACAGCAACTTGGTTCCTACTGCCACAGCATCCTCTGCCCTCTGAGATGGGCTCCTATGGCAGGACAGCCTTTCTCTGAATGCTTTTTCCACCTTTCTCCAAGGCCTGATTTAAGTGCCAGATGATTTTAATATGAAGCCACTTGAGCGGTTGAAGAGTTACCTTGGCCAGGTCGACTTTGTCACGCACTCTCAATGTCTACTATCGGGGGCCCAACAGAAGATTTTGTTAAAGGATCATTCAGCCACACTTCTGAGCAGAATGTTACAGGAAGGTGTTTCCCTAGGTGCGCACCCTAGGTGCGCTTCTGTAGGACCTACAATTCTGGGCTCCAGCCGTGCACTGTTTGCCAGCAGAGGGAGCAGACACTGCTGCAGCCCCACAGCTGGGCACAGTGTTGGTAGCCCATCCATGACACCGATTGCCAAGCAAGGGAATTACAAAATAATAGAAAAGGGTGTTCACTTTAAGTAAAAATGAAAATCATTATTTTTCCCAAGTTCCTCATCAGTCAAGGAGCAGTTGGGCTTGGTAATTATTTTCAGGACTACCAGAAGGTATTGCTCTGAATTTTAGGCAAAGCTGTAGCTCCTAATAAGCATTCAGAGAGGTTTATTTTTAAAGGGTCCTTGATGGTGCTCCTGCAATAAGCACAGCGAAGCAGTACATGAGTTAGCACATTTGAGAGGCACACCAGCAGAACAGGAATAATCCAAATCTAACCCAGCACCATCTGCCACACAAGACACTGCAGCAATATACAAAAATCTCATGAGTACCTGATGAGAAGGAAGCTGGACCCACAGATAAATGTATTTGCAATACAAGGCATGTGAAATGCTGACAACAGCCAAGTGCCTCCTGAAGATGGGGGTCCTTGTCCTCTGCTGCAGATCTGCCAGGGATGGCACCAGCCAAACCCCTGGAAAAGCTGCAGGGGCCCAGGAGTTGCATCTCCTGGGCAGTGCAGAGACTGACGCTTAAATAGCCACAGGGAAGAGCCTGGGAAGGGCTCATGGTGAACAGCCTATGACAGTTGAAGATGAAGCCCAAAAAGGCTTTCTGTTTCTCTGACCCACACTGGTCATAGTGAAAGCTTAAAACAGCAGAGCCACAAGGAACCACAATAAACCCTGGCACATCCATCTCCCATGCCCAGGCTGATGGTTGCTGAGCTGTGGGGATGTGGCAAACACATCACTGGCCACATACTCCCACCTTCTCCTGCCTCTCACCCTTTAATAGAATCATAGAATGCCCAAGGTTGGAAGGGACCTCTAGAGGTCTAGTCCAACGCCCCTGCACATGCAGGGCCACCTAGAGCACGTGGCACAGGACCGCATCCAAGGAGGTCTTGAAGATCTCCAGAGAAAGAGACTCCACAACCTCTCTGGGCAGCCTGTTCCAGGGATCTGTCACCCTCACTGTCAGGAAATTTTTCCTTAAGTTCCTGTGGAACTTTTGATGCTTCATTTTGTGGCCATTTCCTCTAGTTCTGTTGGTGGCCACCACTGAAAAGAGGCCTGCCCCATCCTCCTCACTGCCTCCCTTGAGGCACTTGTAGACACTGATTAGATCCCTTCTCAGCCTTCTCTTCTCCAGGCTGAACAGGCCCAGCCCCCTCAGCCTCTCCTCACAGGGCAGATGTTCCAGGTCCCTGATCATCCTCGTGGCCCTGTGCTGAACTCTCTCCAGCAGCTCCACATCCCTCTTGTACTGGGGGGCCCAGAACTGGACACAGATGTGGCCTCACCAGGGCTGAGTAGAGGGGTAAGATCACCTCCCTCGACCTGCTGAAGACCCTCCTCTTAATGCATCCCAGGATGCCATTGGCCTTCTTGGCCACGAGGGCACACTGCTGCCTCATGGTCAACCTGTTGTCCACCATGACGCCCAGGTCCTTCTCTGCAGAGCTGCTCTCCAGCAGGTCGGCCCCTACCCTGTACTGGTGTCTGGGGTTATTTCTCCCCAGGTGCAGGACCGTGGCCTTGTTGAATTTCATGAGATTTCTCACTGCCCAGTTGTCCAGTCTGTCCAGGTCCCTCTGGATGGACCAGCGCAGCCCTCTGGGGTGTCAGCTACTCCTCCCAGCTTCATATCATCTGTAAACTTGCTGAGGGAGCACTCTGTGCCTTCACCCAGGTCATTGATGAATAAATTGAACAGGACTGGACCAAGAACTGACCCCTGGGGGACACCGCTCACCACAGGCCTTTCCTGGGGGCCCAGCTAAATGCTAGACTAAGAGATCCCCCCAGGCCTCCACCTGAGAGATGCCAGGACACTGGGCACAGTAGAGCCTGGCCGTGCCCGCCAAGTCCCCAGCACCGCAGCCACAAGGAAGAGGGAGTGACTTGGCATGGACACGGAATGTGGCTCCGTCAGCATCTCGCAGAGCCCTTGTGGGCTCCCTCCGCAGCGTGCTGTGCTGCTGAGCAGCCGGGTGACTTATAGCCAGGATCTGACCCGAGGAGGTAAAAGCTGAGATGGTACTTGGCTTTCTTTACTGTGCGCTATCACTCTAATGGGATTACTGTCAGATTTATCCGGAGCTGCTGGCTTGGAGGGAAGGACCCATGTCCTGGGCCAGCTCCCGCACCAGGCTGCGGCAAAGGCAAGCTAATGACCTACAGTGAGCACTGGAGCGAGGCCAAAAAATATTATTGTTATTTATTGCTTCATTTTTAACTGAGCACTTTTGTTTCTGTGACCTCTCCCACTCGGCTGCTCTGAGAGATTGGAAGGTACTTGCTGCAAAGTGCAATTCTGGCTCAGCGAGGGATGGCACTGGGAGAGGCGCTAGGAGGGGTTGGGCAAAGAAGGATTGAAAAGGGGAGAGGATGGAAACTAAGACTTCAGAGCAGATACAATCTAGAGATAAAAAAAAAAAAGTAATTAAACAGAGGGAGGCAGAATTAAAGGGTCATTTCAGGCTGCCACATGGTAGCTGTGTCAAAGCTGTTCATGGAAGCACAGGCTGTTGTAGCGGCGTGGTGCTGATATTGGCTATTGTATTAAAGCTCCCTTGTTTTGTCTCTCCATGCAGTGAAACACGAAAGTCTAAGGCAGCAAGGCAGTGTCTCAGAGGCAGCCCCCCCACCAGGGCTTTCCCGTGCTGCAGCACAGAGGCAGCCAGACTCAGATGCTCAGGCTGGAGCTTTACCCTGGACCCAAGCAGCATCTGAATGCTCCCACTAACACTGGGAGGAAAAATTGATGATTCAGGGACCATAGTTATTTTCCTTTCCTTTTATATCAGTTATTCTAAAGGAAAAGCAGGCTGTATCTTCTCCATATTGCTTCTCAAATATCTGGGATTTAGGCAGGCTCCCTCTTCCACTCTAAGCTTTTGCATTCTTGTTTCATCTCACTGGGACATTGCTATTGCTAACATCCCCTGTGATTTTTTTTCTTCATAGGACATGCCTCACTTGCTCAGTTTCACACTTCCATACGTTTCATCTCCCCCTCCCCAGCGTGGCCTATTGGCCATCAGCTACTTCTCCATTCTGGTATCAGCTTTGCTTTGCTGGGTATTTTGCTCATTCTTTCATGTGTGCTCTCTCTATTGTTTTCCTTCACTTTACGTTCTCTCTTGCCTTGCAGCCAAACTGTTTGTTGGGTCAATCAGAGACCAAGAAATGACAAGGACCTTTTATCATGCTGATTGCAGCATAGGACACCACATTCGAGATAGGACCATCTGGGAATTCAATCATACCAGTTGCTGAGATGTAGGATAGGGGAGGGCCTTTCTCATCTTCTCTTTTGATCTTTGCTGTAGGTCTTCAGTCTGTCAGAGGGAATGGGGTACTTTGTGGCCGCAGTGAGGACGGGAGAGGAATCCCTGCGGTGACTGGGCGTGGGGCAGGGGGGAAGTCAGGTTTGCTCCAGCACATGCACAGGCTGGGCATGGCTGTGGGGATGCTCATGGGCTTGCCAGGGCCTGCAGTAGCCGCAGGACCAGCTCAGGGAGCAGCTTAGTCTGGCCAAGGCGGCTGGGATAGGCCCACTGGGGCGAGCGTCTGCCTGCTGGCCGGGAGGGCACACATGGGCAAACTGTTCCATTTTTCCATGTTTTTTTGTTTTGTTTTGTTTTTTTTTTTTTGTTTACTGCCAGCTTTGGATGAGTCTGGTTCTTCAAAAATCCTGAGCATTTGCAATGCTGCTTTAGAGTCTGGGAGTAGCTCTTTGTTGGTTTAATTTCTCTACTTCTTAGATCATTCTGTTTTATTGAATAGTTTCAAGAATTATAGCCTGAAAACATTGGAACAGGCAGAATTTTCTACTTTTCCTCCCTTCATAATTATAGTGCTCACATGTTTAAAATGATTTAGTTAATTTAGCATTTTAAATTCCACATAATTTCAAAAACACAAGGGGATACACTAGTTTGAATTATTTCTTGCCAAACAATTCTACCATGAAAAATATCAATGGCTCATGGAACTGGAGCTGAGGTAGAAAACGCACTCTGTGCTGCAGCGCAGAATTCAAGTCTTCAGCCCTGGAGAAAGAGTTTCTATGGCGACGTTTGCAGTAAACAAATATATGGCTTTCCTGCTACGGACTCCGCAGCCTCAGCCCAAGAAAACCTCTTAGCTTGTATACTCTTTGGGAAGCAATTGCATTTTTTGGAAGGGGGAGGTTGTCCCCATGCACAGATGTGCGGTTGGGAGGGCCACAGCAGCCCCCTCTCACCAGGGCTGTGGAGAGAAGGGCCCTGGGGTGTAGTGCTCGCCCGGGGTGCTGCTTCCCTGGCTTGTTTTGCCCAGTCCTGGGCTGAAGGTGCAAGCGAGGCCAGGAGCAGGATCTGAGCAGCTGGCAAATGCCAGAGGCATCACACTAGTGACTCCAGCTTTTGCTTTGCCCTGTGAGGCCCTGGCAGCCCAATTCAAGAAGAAAGACTGAAAATTTTCTCCCAAATCCCCCTCATTCTCCCTGGCAATAACATCCCACTCCTATGTTGTCATGAGCCTCTTGTCCTCGGAGTGGCCGAGCAGCCAATGTGGCACTGAAGGAAGGCAACGACTCTGTCCCCATGGTCCTGTGGCCCTTCCCAGGCACCTACAACACCTCACCCACCCCAGCCAACCTTCCTGCTACTCTGTAACGCAGCCTTTGCAACCCCTGCGACAGCATTCAGGAACAAGATACTCCAGTGCTTGAGCTGAGAGATTAATTTCTCCAAGTCTCTGCTCCTGTTACGCATGGTACCCTGCTTATTTGGCAGCCATAAACACAAATCCGTTTAAATATTTGTGTGCATATAGCTAAGCTGCAGGCAAGTTGCAAATATTATGTAGAAGGAGAGCAGTGGTTTCAGCCTGTGTTGCCCTTCTCAGGTGCCCCCTGCTTTGTGTGTGCGACCTGCGGGGCCCATGCACAACACAGCTGGGAGCGCTCACAGCCTCCATCTGCCAAAATTCGCGGAAAATTAAAGCCCTTCTTCTGAGTTTTCGAACCATTTCTTCCCTGGGATGGTTCAGCAAACCATAAAGCCAGGGTGCCATGCTCAATTACCTTCTGCTCGATTTTAATGTCATTTTTCACACTCCCTTGTGATACCTGTGTAGAACTTACTTGCATTCTTCAGGATGGAAAATTTCCATGAGTAAAAAGCCTGTGGCACTTTTTGCAGAGTTAAGCTCCAGTATGTTAGCTCCAGTACCCTGGGCAAATTTTGCTTGGGCAATTACAAGAAGCTGTTCAATAGCTTAATTATTTCTCCTGTTCAGGTTTCTCGTGCTGTTTCATCTCAGCAGAGCATTCTCCTGTGCTTCCTGTCTTGAACTGCAGTGCTGAGTTGCTCTGGGCTCTTTCAACAAGGCTGTTTCTTCACGAAAGCCCGCTTGTCATTGAAGGCTAAAGCTGAACGCAGAATACAGACTGTGTAAAATGTGCTGAGCATTTTGTCATTATCAGGTGAAAGAATAAACGTGTCTGCCAATGCAAAGCGACGGCTCGTGCATGGCATATTTGTATTGCAGCATCCAAACAAGGAGTCGGTAACGGACCTGCACAAAGTAGGAGCCAAATTGATTCCAAATTCTGATTGGAATTTGGATTGATTTCCAAATTCTGGGCTGAGCCAGGGAATGAAGTTTTCCAACAATACTGTCTCCTTAAATCTGAATTTGAAACAACAGTAGAAAATACTTGATGGAACAGATAATTCTGTTGGAAATAGGGAAACTCAGACAAAACAGGCTAAGAGTCCTTGACCTTGCTTCAGCCATGGTTCATTTTTCATTTGAGGGGAAGGGAAGAGACAGAGGCCTGCGGGCTGCTGAGGTGCCTGAGGATGCTGCAGAAGCTCCCCGCGCGTTACCGTCAAACCTGGTATCTTTAGTAACCCTCCCCCAGAACGTGCTTGTTGTGGAGGCTGGTGCTGCTCAGCGCGCGAGGAGCGCTGTGGAGCCCGGCCTGGCACAGCGCTGCCATTCGGGGCCACCGCGCCACCAGCTGCCTCTCGTCCCCGCACGAGCACGGGCAGCGCAGGCCCTCAGTGCATTAAAACCCCCCTACTCTTGCTCAGTGGTAAGAAGGGATTATTCAAGGCTTGACACAACCCCAGCACGGCCTGACCCTTGGTTGATGAAGGGGTTTTAAGTACTCATCCCTGCTGCTACAGCCTCTGACTAGCTAAAAAACAGGGGTTGCGCGTCCCAGGCGTTTCCCATCCGCGTTTAAGGGGCTGATGAAAGAGGGGATGCCTCCGCAGTGGGAATTCATGGCTAGTCAGGTCGCCCTGGTGCAGCCGCGTGCTGGAAGGCGGCCGCGTGGCCGGCCTGGCGCTGCCTCGCGCTTTGGGGCTGCAGCGTGCGGCCGAGCCCTTCGCTTGTCACCTTATGAACACACTCTGCTTAGGGAGACACAGCGAGAGAGACCCCATCCCATCATGGGCCAGGGCTGCCCATCGCCCTCCTGCTGTGTCCTGGCCGGTGCTGGAGCTTCTCCGCAGACCCCTGGAGCTGCTCACACACCAGCCGAGCTCCTGCATCTCTCCCACCAAGTGCCAGGAGGAAAATTGCCCGTGACTGGGAAGGGATTTTGTGCAAAGGGTGGAGGTTGTCTCCATCTGATGCCCTCAGCTCTCTCCTGCAGAGCTGCCTGCAAGGGCACATGCTTCTGTCTGTGAGAGGCAGAGCTCGCAGGCAGGTCAGGCAGATGCTTCCCTTTCCTTTGGCTACTCTGCGCTTGGATGGTTGCCCTCAACTTAGCTGTTTCTCTAGGTGCTTGCTAGGTTCCCAGTGCCAGGCGGAGGGTGTGAGCATGGGGGCCTGTTGCCAAGAAAATACGAGGAAGAAACCAACTCTTCCCTGCTCGCATGCGTATCATGCTGTTCTGCAATACCTGCTGCTGCATTTTGATTTTCTAAACAAGTGCCTCTCATTGTAGGTAACAGCGCGCTGATCCCAGGTTGCATCTGGCTTGACCTAAGGAAAACATCCTGCCCGGAGCCTGTGAGCCCGGACGCTCCCTGACAGCTCTGGAGGGGAGTGTGAGCCTCCTTGCCGGTGTCCTCTCTAAAGATGTGCCGCGACCCGCGCTTGGGGGAGGCTGCTGCTGCTGGTAAGTGCCCCACTTTCAACAGAAGGAGTTCATTAGGGTGCTCTGCTTCTGCTTGCTTTTCTGGTTTGCTTCCTTTGAGAGTTAATAAATATCTTGCTCTATTTTTTCACAATAACAACAGTGCTCAGCTCAGGGGAAATCTACACAAGGAAAAATTACTTTGCTAACCAACGGTGCCTGTTTTATTCATTTAGTTCTGAGTGGTTTAAGCATATTGGGGGCAAAATTTTTGTTCTTTCTTTTAGGTTCTTGCTAGATGTTTATTGGCATATGGTCTCTGCTGGAGACAGAACATGTAACCAGTTAGTCTGAACTGGGTGACCCATCTTACCTTATGTAAGGACAGTTACAGAATATGGGTCATAAAATTCAACTTACTGGTTCCCGAGATACAGAAGTAACATCATGCCAACAATATGACTTGCATGTAATCAGCTATCCTGTAGGGAAGGTGCACCTTTGCCTCGGATAAATTGCCCTTGACAGCAAGGAAAATGGCAAAAACTCAAAGCTAGGTGGATCTGAAAAATTCCCTATTTTCTGAGCTTGTACCTTGTTTTTTAGAGATGCTCACGAAGCTATTTCCAAAAGGTCGCTGCAACAGTTTAAAGTTTCCTCTGCTCTCTGAGAGGATCATTTCATACAGCTTAAAACTAATGGCTACTAGGCAAGCTCAAAGGCAAAACAAATATTTACAAACCTTAATAGTGAACCTCTGGGTATGCTATAAAACCACCTTCTGTGTGTGAGGGTAGAAAGTACTACAAAAGACAGGATAGATTTACAGTAGCTCCTAAGCTAGTGACACCTGACAGTGTGAAAATAACCATGTTAGAAAAATAAGGATAAGATATGGTAAGTAAAGGGAAAACAGAGTGAAAGAGCAGACATTTGCTTTGCAAAAGTCCCAGAGTAGAGGAGAGACTCTGGGATAAACTATATGAATCAGAACAACAACATCTCATCAGTATTTGGAAGCCCAGCTCTATTAAATATGGGCTGTTTGGGTTTTGCTGCTGTTACCAGCTTGGCAACCTTCAGAAGTGACACCCTGGCAGTTGAACACATGGAGAAGAGGTGTTTTTAGCTTCTCTGAGTGCCGAAGGTAAAGATAATGAAGCTGCTTTTCTGGGTCTGCCTCTGGTGGAAGCTCTCTGCCAACACCGGCTTTTGCTGCCTCTCTGGAGCTGCCTGCTTTTGTTAGGCCCATTGCACTCTAAAGAAGCCACCTGCGCAGCTGTCAGGGGGAAATGCCTGGATCGGAGTCTGTAACAGCCTGTATCCTGGCTGTAGAGGTGAAAGACGCTCTGTCTCCTCCTGTGCTTATGCAGCAGTCCAATTCCATCACCGCCGTGTCCTAATCAAAGCCCATTACCGCAACACACTGATCCTGCCCTCTCGCTTGAATCTACATGTTGTTATGCAGGTACTTACTGAGGACGCATGTACTAAACTGATGCTGCCCCCACTGGAATATATTTAGCAGGAAAAGATGTGCTGCACATTTCCCTTAGCCTGAATGCCAGTGTGGTGCTCTAGGAGACCAAAACCAGATCCCTTTTCAGATAAAAGTTAGCAGTTTTAGGCAAGAGCTCGAAGCTGTGCTTAGTCCTAGCTCCTCTGCTGCTTGTTCCACAGAACTGGGTGCCGCTAGCCTCACTCCTCTGTTTGCCACGATGCCCCAGCAGCACCCCCCGCTGCATGCTATGGAGCAACCTGCTAAAAACGAGCAATGGGAAGTGGGTTTCCAGATCCCCTGTCACACCTCAAGTAGAGATCACAGAGATGACAGTAGAGAGTCAGACAGAGAGAGGCTGCCTTGCAGGGTGGCTGTGCCAAATCTGGCACAAACTTGCAAGAAAAGGAGCATGGTGGATAAGTCTTTCTATGGGCTGTAACGCAGGAATGCTGATCCCAGTGGTTTTCCCTGAAAGTAACAAGGTGAGAACAAGGCGGTTCATTTGGATTCAGTAACTCCTAAAGTGTTTTCCAAGCTGACAAAACCTTGACAGCCCCAAAATGATGCCGAAGCATGACAGTATGGGGAAGGTGGTACTAATAAACCACAGGCCTCCACGTATCACTTCTGGCTGAGATTATTTGCTTGTATAGCACTGCATCACTTGGCCAGAGCATTTGTCCCCACACAGTGTCACTGATGTTCATCTCCATATGCTGTGAGACCCCAAAGAAGCAGCAGGAACATCTCTCTGATCATCTGCATTCACAGCCCTTTGCATCTGCCCCAGAACCTGCACACAAAAGTGTATTTTAAAAACACATTACATGATGTCTCAAGGACTCTAGTCAACAGCAGATTTCATTTAGCATTGGAGATGCTGTACAGGTTTAACTACCCTTCTTCATGGCAGTTTGCCTCTTATTTCTTGAATAAATTTGTCTCCCTTCTGCCACCAACCATAGGAATCTGTGTAGGATTTTCCTCCCACTCCATTCCCAGATCTCCTTTCTCTGAGAAGCTCAGCACACTGATTTCCTGAGCCCTCATGTCATCCATTTTAATTTCCTAAATGGTAGATTGCTTCTTATCTTCTTGTACTCACACTGGCTTTCCCCCATTTTTTATTAAAGTGAAAACATTTCTTTCTTATAAACATTTCTTGTATCTCATCTGTCCTGTAGGCATCAAGGTTACAGTTCAAGTGAAAGACCAGCAGGGAGTTGTTAGGAATGTTTCTGGTTCACCACAACTGGGTCTTATGGTCAGAAAGGACTGCAGCTACCAGGAAAAGGCACTTGGAGGATTCGCCTGGAAATGGGGCAGTTCCACCCAAAACACAAGGATGAGGATCTGCATGGACCTCCCTGGCCCCAGTAAGTCAAAGGAGATGTGGTAGGAGAGACCTGGAGGGTGACTCACTGCAGTCTTTGGTTAGGAGAATACAACTGTTTTTGATGGGGGTGCAGCTGGTGTTGCAGGAGGACAAGCCTCAGCTGCAAGCAGAGGCTCCAAACTGTGTATCGGCAAATTCAGGAAGGACTGACTCATGAAAACCACAGAAAATAGTGCTGGAGGAGTCTTGGAAATACCTTATAGCCTATCACACTGTCACAAGGCAACAGCAGCTCTGGCTGTTATCAGTTCTTAGCCATTTACCCACAGTGGTAGACCCGTGTCCTCTCCAGGCAAGCTCTTCCACTCCTACACTCAGGAAGTTCTTCCTAACACATTCCTGGGTGCCACATTAGAGATGCATGTGCTGACCCTTTCATAGATACAGGCAACTTGCTGCAATGTTGCTCTAACTTGTTGCACCTCAGCAGCTCTCCCTGCTCCCCCTTCCCTAACACACTGGTGCTGTCACCCTCCAAAGATGCTTCAGGCTCTCTTCTCTTTTGACAATAACATGAAAATACTGGAATGCCCCATAATGTCACTATGTTCCACCACACACCTCTGTGCTGCTTATTTTTTGTTAGGCTTTTGATAGCAGTGTTTGCTGCTCCAGCAGTACCACACTACCTGCTAGCCTGCTCCACAGGCTCAAGAGTGGCACTACTCCACGTGAAAGCCCCTCGGCTAAAGGCAAAGGAGAAGGTCACGATTTCAGCCTCCTCTTCCTCATTACCTTGATTCTGAAATAGTGAAATAGTTACATGGCTTCAACTATATTTGCAGGTCTCTATTCAACATAGTGGGCATGTTCTGTTCATGCCCCCATTTTGCAAAACCTCTAATGTGGCCATGGGACATCAGGGACAGCCCTGTGGGAAGGACCTGCCTGTGGTTAGTGGAGAACCGCATTGGCTCTCGTGGTAGTGGAGGGATTGGCAGAAGAAGCATGTGCATCCTAAGGAGATTTCACTTCCCCTCCCATTTCACACTGCTGCTCTTAAAAATGATGGTGTGTGCTTTAAGAAGAGGCATTTATCCAGTCCGTCCTCCCTGAGATAGAAAGAGTGGTATGAAAACCCCTGCCTCGCAGGAGCAGCTGCCCCGTGGCGCCCCATGGAGGCCCATGCAGGCGCACGGGTGGCTCTTGCCCAGCTTGGGGCTGCGGGTGGGAATTATGGCCCGAAGCAGAAATTCAGATGAGCAAACACAAAAACACAAAGCTCTGCAGTTTTCAAGTCTCACAACTCTCTAGAAGTTTCTCATGTGAATTTGAAAACACCCCAGCAAACAGTTGGTCGTAGTGGTCAAGTCGGATATTTCTGCCATGGAGTAATATGCAAGAGCTTATCACAAGTCAACAGTATCGCTGTGCTGGGAAAAATAGAGTTTATAAGCATTATCCTAGGAAAATTACTAGTGGTCAGTTATCCAAAGGACTGCAGAAAGAGAAGCTCTGATTTTCTAGTCATGATCTTTTTGGTTTTTAAATAACAAAGTGAGGAACAGCAAATGGGCTTCTATTTTGGGGGACCTCCACTGGTTTAAATTAACTCTGGACATAAGGCTGCTAAAATAAATCCATTTCAAGGTGAGGACCAGCAAGCAATTGCGGCCCCACAATACCACATCTGAGAAGAAGACAAGCCATTAAGCATATCCACCGCTGTATGATGGAGCTTGACCAAGCCTTTTAGTGAGAAAGCAAAGAGTAAAGTGTAGGGTCAGTGGGGTGTTTCACAGTCACATCAAGGGTAAATCCCTGCCATCACAACCCGCCTGCAAGGCAGGATGAGAGTGTTCAAACTTGTGTTGGATACCTCTGAGCCCCGGCAGTCGCCTTGGAGCAATGGGAGCCACAGAAATCGAGACGGGAATAAAGCAGAAAAAGCCCCTCTGCCTCAGCCCTTGTCCGTGCCATGGGGGCACCGAGCAGGGCACAGACCCATGTCCCTCAGGCTGAGATGGCCATGGGGACACCTTGCACTGAGCACCGAAGTGCTTGCCCTGTGTCTCTGGTCTGTCCCTGAAGAAAGTCAGGGAGTGATCAGAGGTGCAAGGCCAAAGGCATCTCCAAACCTGACTGCAGGAGAAGGTCCCACTGTGCGTCCTCTAGCTGAGATTTCAAAACCATCAGCAGAATAAAGCTTGGCGAGGCTCCAGTGCTCTTGGCTTGCCAGGATTTCTCAAAAAGAATAGCTGTTACTCGGGTTTTAGCAGAAAGAATAATGAGGAAGGACCTGAGACCCGACTCTCCCCGCATGGACACCCGTGAGCGTTTCTGACGTACTTTCACTTTAGGAAATGTCGGAATGGGCATCTCCATCACTATGAGCCTCTTAGGGAGGCCAAGCTGTGACCATGCAGGGCTTCCTGGCACCCTTCCCGCTCATCTCCCGGCCCACCACGCTAGGGCACTGCACAGACAACGTGCTGTCAGGGTCTATATTAGAGTTCAGTTGTCTGCAGTATTTTCCAGGACTGACTGCCTTCGCACTATCAGAATCCTGGTAGCATTTCTGGGCAAAATATAATATATGAAGCTTGCAAGCATTTGACATCAAAGTCTAACTTGAATCAGCCGTGCAAGAAATCCCATGAGACTTTCTCTCCTCATGAGATTTGCAGTCACCTACCATTGTCCTTTCAGTATTCTCGGCTTCATCTTTGATCTCTTTGGACTCAAACTTAATCCAGGGTCTAACGAAGAAAAGAGCAAAGATGAAAGAGTTTGGTTGTCACCTCTCTTACTCTAGAGGACCTATGTCCATGGCAAAAAGCAGCCACACACCTACCAGGTAACATGATCAGTGCTGCTGTGAGCTTGTCCCTCCAACCAGGGGAATCACGTCTTCTCTTGCCATGATAATGCAGGAAGGATGTCTGGGCCTCCTGTTACTACAAACAGCGGCATGCAGCACCGTGATTAGCCACTGTATCACACCTGAGGTTTGTGCAGGCAGCTTCAGTGCAGGTTTGTCCCTCAGAGGACTCTGCTTTGTGCTCAGGGGGAAAGCTGCTGGAGGGAGTGCTCAGAGTCTTGAGGCCCAACTCATGCCAGTCTCTTTCCTTAATTCTCTTTAAATCTTCATTCCAGCAGCCTGTGTTTCGCTGGTCTCACCCCTATATTAGTTGTTTACTTCTTTGTCATCTAAACTGTCCCAGTTCTCCCTTCCATTTTGTCTCCTCTCTACCCTGTTCACTGTCACTCCCAATCTCCTGGCAAATCAGTCTCGGGCTCCGCAAATCTCAGACTACAGATGATGTGGGACTGTGAGGGGCTTTTTTTCCCACAACGCAAGAGCCCCTACCTCAGGTTGGGTGTGTTGTCTTTTGGAGGTACAGCTTCTCTCTTGCTTGCAGAGAGCCCTCAGAAGAGAAGCTAGAAACTTTGCTTTTCCATGGCTTTTAGATATCAGAAAGGACATTAATGCGCAAGATGATTACTTATTCTTTGTTTCTTAATGTTCTTCACATATAAGGAAGAATTTACGGTATTTTATATTCATCCAAACCACCTGGGATGTTATTTTTTCACCAACCTGGTAATGCTTACCTTACTGCTGAGCCTCACTGTCACCTCTCAGGGTTTTAAGAGGCCAGACTGCATTAGTGGAGACCCCATGAGTGTGCTGGTCTGCCTGAATAACCCCAGTGCCCTCTCGCAGGGTCTGTGTAGGCAGCCCCAGCCCCTGCCCCGCACAGGTTCCCGTCCTCTCTTGTGGTGACCACTCTGCCTTGGGGCTTTCCTGGCTGTGGCAACTCCCATGGTTTGGTGACGTGGGCTCCAAGGACTCCCATGACTCAGCCTTGAGGCCTGTGCCCCAGAAATGATAATAGCCGGGGTCAATACGGGCAATAAATGCAGGTCTGTTTGGTCTTACAATCTATTTGTGTTACCCAAAGACTTCAACTATAAAATCTTCAGGGTTTTCCTTGCTTCAGAGGAGGCCTAGGATCTGCTTGCAAGTTTATGCAGTGCTTGGCATTCCCTCCACCCAGCAGTACAACTTCTCAGTGCACAACCTCTTCCCACGTTCAGAGCTGTACATTGCTCAAGACCTTCTGGGCCACCATGCAGGTTCTGCACAGCAGTCATAAGTTAAGAGGCATCCTGTATGACAAGAACATCTGGTAACCTCCTTTGCTAAGGACCTCAGTTTGCAATAGATTTTTGCCCATTTTGCCCACAGCTTTTCCCTGGGATTGGGAAAGTGTTTTGCCTTGGGCCTATGAGGCCCTGTGGAGGTAGGGGGCTGTTGGGAAGTCCTCCCCTCTCTTTGCCTTAGTTTTGATTTTTCCTTACTGTAAGGAGCTTGGTTTAAAATGTAAACAAGGTTAATTTAATATGTTTTAATGTAATAATTACATCACAATAGCAAGTAAGTGCTCAAGACTAAGGTAATGGAAACATGCTTACCTTGTTTAGCAGCTCTTCATTTGTTACTGAGCCTTAATTTTACAATTGGAAATGAAAAAATGACTCTCCCTCCCTGATGACCTTCTACACTAATACAAGAGTTTCTGGTTTTACTCTAGAGACACAAAATATGCCAGTGACAATAAGATTACAAAAATCATCTAGAGAAAGAGCCCAATAACATTGGAAAAAGTTGCTCAGCAGAAGCTAGACAAGAACATTATGAATTCATTTTACCTATAACAAACACTATCAAATGGCTGGCAGAATGGTAGAAGTGCACAGTGCTATTACACTGCAAGATGTAAGGTAATTTTGTTCCTGGAATTTGTTTTGTTTCCTTCACATTACTGAGGTGACTGGAAGTGTCTGGCTGTAATTCTTCAGGTGAAAGAAAAAAAGTAAACAAACCAACCACAAACCAACTAAAATAGCATGAATTCACATCAAATGAAACTTAACCCCTCAGCCCCACGAGATACAGCACAGATGGATGTTAACCACCTCGTTCTCGTGTTTCTCTATTGAAACAACAGCGAGCGCTGCCCGGACCCCACGTGCACTGCGACCGGAGGGACGCGCAGGGGCTCCCCGGAGCGCGGCCCCATTCCCAGGGCTTGAGGCACCTCCCAGGTCCTGCGTGGCCAGGGCCTGTTCACCTAAACTCACAGGCATTTGGGTCAGGTCCATTTAAACATAATTACAGCTTTTCTGTGTGTTGACCTGTATTTCCAAGTGACAATTAGAAGAAACACATAAAAAAAAAGAAGAGAAAGAAGCAGCTAAGTGAAAATAAGAAAGCTCTGAGCATCTGCAGTGATCTATACTGCTCATTAAATTGTCAGCGTCTCAGAAACAGTTCTGCAACGTGAAGGACAGGAGCCTTTTGTGCATTTTGACTCAAAGGTCAATAGATATTTACAGTACAGAAGAATGCTGCTTTGGAAATAACAGCAGTAGATTTTGCAGATCATGATTAATTCTCCTGGGCATGTGAGCGCTGGACAGAACAATTACAGCTGTGGGTAGTTTTATCCTCTTTGCCATGAGTAGAAAATGGAAGGGCTGCAGAAGGAGACAGTATTATATCCCAAATCTCCTTGTTGAATAGTGGAACAAAATGTACTTTTATGCCTGTGCAGTTTGTAGCATAAAGCTGAATCTTTTTTTCCTCTTACCCCAGGGTGCTTTCATTTGTTCTGCCAGCCCATTCCCTGTCAGTCAAAGGATATACATTATTAATACAGGACTAAATGCTGTTCTCCCTCATCCCTTTGCTCTCAAAAGTGCTGCTTACATGAAGAGGACAAGGAGGATTCAGCCTACAGATTTAAATCACATTGCTCTGATGTGTTGGTTTAACACAGATTTAAATAGGAAACCTTTTGCTCTGCTTTTAGTGGTTGTTTTAATTACTGGACTGGTTACTGTTTGGCTAATTTAAATCAGCAGGGAAGAATACCCTGATAGCTGCGTGAAGGACTATCCCTGTAGCTGTGTCTGAAATGAGAAGATATTGAGACTGAAAACACATTTTATAAGTCATGATTACAAATGGCTTTTAATTTTTTGATAAGGGAGAATGCATGTGCAGGAAGAGAAGCCACCTGCATAGGGAGTTTGCATTTTTGTGGTAATCCTGCCCCCATCTGAAGCTGAATCAGCACCAAGGATATGTTCTTACATCTCACAGCCCCATATAAAACAATATGTGAATGGCAATTACGCAAAGCCGTGCTCAGCTGGGGCTGCTCGCACCCTAAAAGTGCCTCTGCTTTGGAAAATAAAACATACAGCAGAGCATAAATACAAGCAATACTTTGGGGTGTTTTCATATGACAATGACAGCTAGAGAAAGTAAAGTACACTAAAGGGTTACATTACCGCTAAAAAATAATGGTTATGTCTGCAAAATGGAGATCAGCTTAAAAAAAAAAAAAAAAAACCACACCACCACCACCAAAAAAACCTCGGGGCCAGATCAAGCAAGTCCTGATTTGGCCAGAGCTTGATGTGGGTGCTGGGTCATTCACACAGATTTTATACTGCCTGTTCTCATTTTGAATGTGCCAAGGACAAGGGAAGGCGAGTTGGCGATTAATTTCCTTTCCCGCAAGACTTGTCTTTTTCATACAAAAGGGCATTAAATGAAAAATAAATGAGATGAAGCCTGAGAAGGATGGAGAAACAGATTGGGCAGAAAGCGTCAAAAATTCAGCAAAACACATCACATCTTTAAGGTGTTAGCAATTCAGAGGTCACCTAGGGTAACATGAAGCAGTCAGCTGAGACCTGACAGCTACTTACGTTAAACACATAGTGGCGAAATACACTCTGGCTTTTTAGACAGCTGTTTGGGTTCTCACTTTGAAGGCGATGCTGCTTGGTACAGCGGTGATTTCAGGCATGGGGAAAGCAGGTCTGAGTTGCTTCTGAGCCTGCCACTCCGGGACCATCCTTTATCCGCGGTAAAAAACTCTACCTGGGCCCTGCTTTCCTAAAGACTGTGCAGGAAGCAGAGGGTCTGGGCTTGGAGAAGGACTGAGGATGTGCATTCCCGCTCCCTACCATTTGGTCCAGGTCTTGCCTCATGTCTCTGACTTTCCAATGCCTGGTCCCAACTAAGGACCTCAGTGGGTGACTGAGGGCAGGAAAGGAGAAAGAAGTGCAGGAAATAGATGCGGGGCGGGGGTGGACTAGATGATCTCTAGAGGTCCCTTCCAACCTCAACCGTTCTGGGATTCTGTGAAAGGGAAACATGTCATGAAAAGATGTCTTTGCCTGAGTTCGGATGCTAAGGACCAAGGCAAGCAGTCCCAATTAAAAAGGATGTCGTCTGAGAAGCAAGGGCCCTGTGGAATGAATGATTAATTCAGAGGAGTGATCTAAAGTATACTTGTTTAGTATACTAATTCAGAGGAGCAGGAGCCCCTCAGCTATTAATGAGCCAGCAAAGGAAATAGAAAGTCAATGAAAGTTATTTCAGCATTTAGTGGACGTGACAAGTTCTGCCAAAGCAAGGCACCTATTCTGTATGGGAAAAACCTCTCCATGTAAACTGAGAAGAAGGACTATGTGACAGCAAACTGTGCCTGTTTGGGAAGTGCCAAAGAGCACTGGCCACAGAGCAGGACCCAACTGTGCAGTGGGCAGATGGAGCCTGCTGCAAAGATGCCAAATGGATACGGACAGATGGGCAGTGCACAAGGTAACGAGGACAGGGAAAACAGCAGTAGCAGCCTGGTAGCTGTCACTGCCTTGTGGGAAGCATCTGGGCAAATCAGAGTTTGGGGAGGGATCTGAAGGAAAGCAGTAAGGTTTAGAGAGTGTATAACCTACGTGTGCAGGGCAGCTGTGCTCATTTGGAAATGTGACACTTAACAGCAAAGAGAGGCTACTGTCACAGATCAGTGGCAGGAATAATCTCCCAAGGCTTACTGAAAAATAGCAAGCACGGTCAATGAAAGCCAGGAAAAAGTCTGAAAATCTTGGTAATATTTTTGCCAAGGCAGAGTTGGGGACCCCATGAGGACAGTACAGACAGCAGGCTAATATGGAAAAGCAACAGATAAATCAAATGATCTCTGGATAGCTATTCTCTAAGCTATTGCAAGGAACAGACAGCAAGCAAATGCTAGTGGAGAGGATGTTGTACAGGTGAGATCTCAAGGGCCTGGACAAAAATGTTAGCCAAAGAAGGCAGAAGATTCTGCTAAGACTTGTAACTTAGACAAAAGGATCTACATGGAGACACTAGCCAAGCCCAGAGGCCTCCTGAGCCCAAAGGAAAAGACAGAAAAGTGGCAGTAATGGAGAAAGGGAGAAGTGGAGGAAGAGCTGTGGTCAGGGAGCAAAAACAAACTTTCCTGTAGCTCTACTGAGCTCCAGTTCTTGGCTAGACATTCATGCAGAAAAGACAGGATAGGATTTACTCTACGGCAAAGAGGTAGATTGGGAAGTCACGGGAGAAAATCAGGTTTCTGAAGAGGAAAGACTTGAACAAGTCTCCTATAAAGTTGGTTAGAGATAAGAGTGAGAGTCTTATGGGAACTAGAGAGACTGGAAAATGACAGTTATTTGAAGCCAAGAATAATATAAATAACAATACTGTTTTGGGAATAATTTCCAAATTAAAGGATGGGCTGTTTCTAAACAATATGAATAATTCTACAGATGGGGATAGATTCTTAAGAATATGTGAATTTTGTTACAGTTTAGGAAACATGAGACATATATCAAAAATAAGGGATGTGATATGAAACTCAATAAACAAGATTTAACCAAGGGTAATCACTGGGATTGTTTCACATCTCTACATTCCTCTTAGTACAACAATTGGCTTGAAGATCACCTTGAGGTAGAGCAGTCTCAATAATGAAGAATCTTGGTTTTAAGTTAAATTCCTCACCATCTGTTTCATTACAATCAGCTTTCATTCACTCCTCAGGGGGATGTTAACAGCTTTTCTTCCTCTAAGAGGCTGGACAACTAACCTTCAGCTAGAATAACATTTCAATATTTGTTATAAGCAGTTTTAGCAATAAAGTTAATAATTTTTGTCAGAGCTTTTATCTGCTTGAGACCTGGAGCCATATTGTAGGTAAGTCCTGTGAAGAAATGCTCTTTCTGGCTGTTAAGTTCTGATCTTTTCTTTTTTGGTTGGTGCTTTTTGGTGTTCCCATCGCTTTAGTTGGCTTTCACTGAAAAAAAGGACTTTCTCTTTCTGGCCCTGCCAGCTGTACAGCGTATGATCTGCTGGAGTTAAATGCCCATCAGAAACAGCTTGAAAACATCCCTGCTGACAATGGAGTCTCACCATTAGTTTAATATAATTTTCTTTCATGCAACTTTTCCTTCCCAATTCTCAACAAGCCTGTTCAAGAGTACATGAAGAGATGAGCAACTGGACAGGTATCAGATCACCTTGCAGAGGTCTGGGATAGATACAGCCAAAGAAGGCATGAAAAGGGCAGGGGAATCACTCAAATCCCTGTCCCGCTCCATTAACTCCTTAGTGAGAGGGATTTTGCCTCAGTATTTACAAAGTATCTGCCACAGACCCACACAAAGCACAGTCTCCTAGAGATAGTTTTATTTTACTGCTTTTCAATGGATCTTGACCATCATTAACAATCAGTGAATTCTGAACCAGTCTCAAGTGTTTAAAAGCAAACATTTCACATAAGCAGCTGCACAGTCATTTGTCCTTACAGTCTACATGAGAACTAACCTCTCCCACTCTCCTCCTTCTCTTAAATGGGACATCTATCAAGGAAAACCTGCTTTTCTTTGCTGAAATATAAATTTCCTGGAAAGCAGTCTGAGCTTAACAGCCATTCCCTCTTTAGTTTTAGTCAAACTACAACACTGACATTTTTAGCAGCAGGATGTGATTCGGGGCATGCAAGGGAGCAGCTCACTGCCTGGCAGGCTGCAGCGAGCGCTGGCGAAGCGCCGTCCCCGCGCGCAGCGTCTCGCCTCGCGCACAGGCCCTCTCTGCCCGGGGAGGGCTGCACCTGAATTCTGTGGGGCCACGCACTGAGGCAGGCTGACCTTGCGGTTTGGGTGCTCACTGATGTAAAGCCTCATTTCAGCGCAGGAGCAGCGTGCTGTGCAGCATACGAGTCACAGACAGACCGTCTGCAAAGGTCCCCTTGCTCCTGCATTGGCACTAATGACAGGTGAAGTCAGGCCATCAGCAACTAAAAATAGGCGGTGCAACCAAAGCAGCATCAGCAGTTAATAGCTGAATCATAAAACACACAAACACACCAAACACACTTGTTTTATGATTCCACTCCCACCCCCGATGCCAAATGGGGAGCTAGTATGTGTGTGTGTGGTGTGGGAGACATCACCACAGATGTTTGGGTGCTGAGAAAATGCCTGGAGCCAGAGAGCAAGTGAGTAAGAGAGACAATTTCAAAAGTGTCCAAGACAGTGGTTTCCAAATTTCTCTCCATGAGGCACCAGCATCTGTGAGGTCCATAGAGTCATGTTACTGCACAGCGTTTCCCGCTAAAAGACTTAAGGCAAGGTAGGCCAGAAGAAATTGAGGACAGACAGGGGTTGCAGTCCAAAACATCTTGTGACTTACTGAATTACGGTTTGTGAAGTCTGCCTTATCATCGCTGTGCTACTCGGTACCACACTGGGTATGTCCTCTAGGATAGACTATACATCTCATATGCACTCTATAATTATGTCTCCTTATGACAACAAGGTCAGCTAAAACAATTCCAGTAAAATACCCGATTTGTAGTTTTTACAGGTATTCAAGATTATTTATTCAAGCTTGCTGCACATAGAGATGAATGTTTATGAAATGACTAGATTTAGTTTCTACCAAATTCAGTGATGTAGAATTACACTCTCACTTGAGAAAAGTATAAGCACGCCTGTCCATTTAGAGAGCAGGCCGGGAGCTGGAAAGTTTTCCTCATTAGTCAGTGGCAAAGTTACGATCCTAACAGAGACCCATTCTTTCAGATGCATAAAAGAACTTAACAGCAAATTCCTTGAGTGATTTACTGCAGCAGCCAAAAACAGCTGTGCTGTATTTCTTAATGTGGTCTGGGAAATATAGTATTGCTTAGACCTCCCCTCAAGAAAACTCTCATCTTTTACCATGAATCTGACAAGGGCTAACAGCAGCAACAGATGCTTTGCAGAATATATGTAAGAAAAGTTAGTATTTTCTTAACACTGAAACAACTGGAATTACTTTCTAAATAAATTCAACAAATGAAGTCTAGTCAAAAGACAAATGATTTTTTTCTCAAGTCCTGCCTAGAGAGAAAAAGGAGTTCCTTTGCATAGAAAGTTATTTTAGTTGTCTCTCCTATGGTCCTATGATATGAAATCTGAGTTGTATCATCTTTATATCACCTTGATAACAGAAAGTGCCATTGCATTACACATTATTAGTTGTAATAACCATAAAGAATCGTAAATATCAGGAGACATTTGCCACACTTCAGACTTTTTTTTTAAGACAACATCATTCTTCAATTATTGTTTTGGTTGGAAAGAAACAGCCATTTTCAAACCCTTCAAAAGATCCACAAATAATTCAAAACAAAATGATCTTTTTATTGCAAAACATGTAGTGACTATTTACAGCTAAATTTAACCAATTACACCAAAATAAGAGTTAAAATTCTTAGCAAGTCATGGCTACCGCAACTTTAAGGCACATCAGGAATAAAAAGTTAAGGATTAAGGCCCATCCTGTTGAGCCGAGTATGCTGTGTAATAAACACGCATTTGTTTTCCAGGTGTAATATCAGTTTGCTAAGAACTATATAAGACACAAAGGAACGCTTGATTACAACCCCCTTACCAAGAAACAAAAAGTAGAGAACAGAGATGCACTGTACTCCGCAGCAATGGGTTGGACGGCATAAGCATCATATGAAAAAGAAGAGATATCAATTGGCTACAGTTTCATGACTGTCTTGAAAATCGCAGGAAGAAACGCTCAGAATGATGTCTGGTAAAATAATCATGTTTACACCAATCAGCGTTACATAATTTTAGATCCAGGAAAGCAGCTGCTGCACATTCAGAAGACGCAGCACGTCAGCCTGCTCTGTAGTATGTTTCTCACACTGCTGTATTCATGCTGGAATTCGGCCACAGCCACGGGAGCAGGAGCAAATACGTAGCACAGCACTAACCTTAATGAGAAAATGTGCAGCTCTAGCAGCTTTGGGCCTATGAATTTATCAGCATGAAGTACACAAGACTTCTGGTCGCTCCACACTGAACAGACCGTGCAGGAGACGCCGTGCTGCGTCGCTCTGCCGCTTCGGTCTGCGTGAGCTCCCGCGGGGCGCCGGGTCGAGCGCGCGGCCTTCCCCCGCGCTGCCGCACGGCCAGGCCTCCCGCGCAGCTCCACCTCATGCGGGCGGCCGCCCTGCCGCATCCCCGGCGCAGGGCCAAGCAACACTGAAAAAACAGTATTTTCAAAGACGCAGCCTCGGTAGTTGTGTAGTAGGCTTTGGTGAAATGGGGCTGGTGCTGAGAGATGGCCAAATAACTTGGTTTTAGATAGTTCCAAAGGCACACGAACAGCCTTATTTGCAGAGCTAAACACCAGCCAGGGAGACAGAGGCTGATAAAAAGGGGCTATAAATATTTAGAGAAAGGTAAAGGATAGGCCATAAAAAGTTTAGTAACTAATTCAGCCAAGAGGATAGCAGCACGTTAAGAAATGGAAAGAATAAATTAAAAGTATTTAGAGGACTTAGATCGTATTCAAGTTGGCAATAGTTGATTAATTTAGTCTAAAATACTTCAGTAATTAGCTAGATTAGTGCAGCCCATTAATGATCATATCTGAGAACTCACAGAGCCTGAAGAAGAGTCCAAGAGAACAGAAGGAAAACAAAAGGAGTATAAAAAGACACAAGGGATTGTATCACTCAACCTCAACCTGGGAAATGCAAAAATATACTTTTTAAAATTTTATTTGTTGATACATGTGGAAAAATAACTCAGCAAAAGCCAACCAACACGGATTTGTCAGGAACAAGTTATGCCACACCACGCTAATCTCTATTTCTTCCTTTGTGTAAACTGGCCTAGTGGCTACCGGAGCACTAAGTGCAGAAATCTCACTGTTTCACAGCCTTTTGACATGGGAACTGTATGAAAACCTCACAGATGAATTAGCACCAATTCCTACCGGTCACAAGGAGAATGACAGTTGTAAACAATAGCCTCAAAAAGCAATTGCCAACAGCTTACCTGGACACTGAGCTGATACTCAAGGGGAGTCCTGCCCATCCACCCGGTATATTCATTAACAACTCAGATGATGGAGTAAAAGAGGACACCTGCAAGACTTGCCCATGATATCATACTTGAATGAGTCACAAATGGACTAGTAGACAAGAACAAAATGTTGCTCTTGATAAATTTGGTCCAAAATCTGTTAAAGACAGATATGCACATACTGAATACGAATACAAACACGAACTGGAGACCAGCAGGCTGGGCAGTCGTGGTACAGACAAGAATCCAGAGCATTTGCAAACCACAAACTGAATCTAAGTCAATGTGATGCACTCGCAAAAAGGCAAATGTAATTCTGGCATATATTAATGCAACTAATATATGCAAGTCCCGTGAGTTAATAGCTTTCTCTACCCTGCACTAGCCTCAGCCAGCACTGTGGGCTGCATTTTGGGCGATATGATTTAAGAGCCCAGTCACATTGGAACAGACCCAGAGGCAAGCACAAAAAAAACCCTAGATTAAAAGACAACCTTCAAAGACTGATTGAATTAACTGCACATACATATAAGACCCAAAGGGCAGGACAGCAATGCTCATACAACGCCATTACTATTCATCATGTATTTTACCAGTGAGAACAGTAATTGACTTAACTCACAAGGATTTTTTTCGCTTTGGTCGCTTCCCTGATGTAAGGTTCAACACTGGCACATGCTGCTTAGAGTCATGGAATCCCTTTTGTGGAAAGTCATTAACTAGTCAGAGCCTTTAACTAGTCCAGGCCAGTCTGGGAGCGAGGCAATGGGCTAGGTAACTTCTTGAGATTTTCTTTAGATTTTCTTTCCCTGAAAGATCTCCAACATATAGTAACATCTCACATAATGTTTGATTTTTAACAGCTAAGCATAGAATTGTTAGGTGGTTAGCTGCACCATCAGCACTTAACTACAGAACTTAGCTTTAAACATTATATGCACAGTAATTTTCAGAGAAAGTTGCACAAACAGACTCAGGCTGGATAACAGTGTTGGAATGGATATAAATTCCTCCTTTTCCAGAGAGCTCAGGGCTAAAAGCCATAATAAAGACTTTCGAAACATACATCCAACCTACTCTTTTACTGAAAGATACCTAAATAATGCAGTTCCCTCAGGAAATATCTAGTTTATCTTATCTACACCAAAAGCCATAAAGCAAGAACAATACATTAAGTATTTCCAAATAATCAAAGTGCTGATAGTAGAATTCCATATACAGAACTTTATATTCTTTTCATTTACGTTACCTGTCTGGACACTGAGGACTTGAACAACCTCTCTGATGAGACACTACAGAATACAGAAAATCATAAACTGAACAAGTACAAAGTTAAGTTTCAGAAGTGAATTCAAAGTCCACTGTAAAACCTTTGTGGTACTAAATAGGCAAATTAAGTTACACTCAGCAGAATATAGCTAAATAAAAATGCAAGCTGACCTTCACGTGCTTCGTGAACACTGCAAGACCAATCAACTTCATTGGTCAAATGTCAGGAAGACCACGATTTCAGTAAAACCTAATGCTCTCCTGCTTGCCTTTGTGAAAATGGTGAACAAAACGCTTAGCTTACATCAATGCAATCACTGTCTGATGATAGAAACAAAAGAAGTTCTACTAAGTCAATGTTAGAAGGTACAAAAACAGTTCTATACAGTTTACCAAAATTTGACAAATTCCTTCACCATGGTGTGGTTTGCAAATAGCCCTGCTCAGTAGTTTTATTTGAGCTGAAGCGTTTTGGGTTTAACAGCCAAGAACCGAAAGGGAGAGTTTCCAGGGGGTATGTGAGAGCCCTGCATAAGGCTAAGCCTTTCCTTACGGCTACACAGAAACACTCTTTCAGTTCCATTTCAGGTTTTCTACACAGCTTTTTGATAGCAAGAAAATAGGATTTCTTAGATATAAACAAGTTGCTGTACTTCTACTTTACTCGGCAAGTCTGCATGAAAACAAATTGTAAAGCTGCTCTTACTGACTGATTATTCAGTAGTCTTTGAGGTGACCTAATCCTGAATGAACATGCTAACTTTTTCTGGGATCGGAGATGATTTTTTTTCCCAAAAGCTTGTAAATCCTGCTCTTATTTTCAGATGGCATTCAGATGGTAAAGAAGAGCCAAAATCACATTTTAGAATTGTACTCCACAATATCCATTGCAGCTGACAGCCGTACTGACAATATCAGAATACTTAACCTACAAGCTGTCCCTGTACAAAGATAAATCTTTCCCAGGAAACCACAGGAATTTTTCCACGCCTATTTTTCTTCCTTCTAGACAGCTTTAAGCTCCAGGACTGCCCAAAAATGCATTTTAGAAATGAAATAATAATTGTTTTTAAGAGCAGGCATGAAATATCACATTTTACATTTTAGTTTTTTAATTCTCTTTAATCAGACACATTACAATGCACAACTGTGTCTTTAGCCAGATAACAAGGTGCCATCCTTCAGGTCAAGAAAAGATGATAGAGAACTCCTAGACCTTCCTCTGAACTTTGAGGTACAAGGAGTATTGCGAATATTGTAACTGATGACAATTCCCCCATTTAGTAGAGCATTCCCACTATACTTATAAAGTCTTTATAACAATTCAGTCATACGTTGAATTTGTTCCTGTATTTTCAGTTACAACCACCTCAACTAAGAGTCTTATTGAAGTGAGGATCACCCTTGACTTCTACTACATAAAAAAATCAGTTCATACGGTATTTTTGAATTGAGCATCATACAGTTTTGAAAATATAACAATTTAACATAACTTATCCATCCTGCAAGAGACAGAGCTTTCCAGCTCTCTAGTGCTCATTTTGAGAAATTGTTTAGGAAACATTATGCTACACAATCTGAACCGAAGGAACATAAAACCTTAGGTTCAAACTATAGGGATGTACCCCAAACATCTTCCAAAGTAAAATCAGATTATCAACTACCAGTAAGTACAACAGATTCCTTAATTAGTTTGCACTGGGTGCATTTTTAGACAAACTACAGTATGGGAACACTTAAGAACTCCTCCCTCATCTGGGACAAAGGTTGAGAGCAGGTTTTTTGTCTCCTGGGAGCCAGTCTATCAGGAAATACTTATTGAAAACATTAAATAAAAAAATAAATGAAGGGTTACATTCTGATGTCAAGTGTACAAGTGCAGTAGTGGAATACTCCCAGAGGAAAACAAACTTTACCTATAAAAGTTAAGTGGTATACAGGTTATCCCAGAGTGACTATAATACAGAGAAACTTTATGTCAGTGTGATTATTTACAGAGATACTTGTCATAGTAAGGAGGACAGGAAGCTAATCTCACAGAAGTAGTCCATTAAAGAGCAATCAAGTGGACAAAGGCCTTGACTTTATCTAATAAAATACAAAGTGCATTCTTTTAAGTGAATGAGTCTTTGAGAGTATGGTCCTAGATTTCAGGAAGCCATTTGAAGGTCAGATACAGAGACCCACCATGAAGCAAGGGGTACCTGGACAGCCAGTTATTTTGCATCAATTTAACCAGAATAATCACTGCTATTTTAGCACTGTTTCTTACTGCAACTTCAAAACTAAAGTTCTTAAACAGGTCCACTCTAAGTGCAGAGGATGAGACCTTCTAGCACAATTCAGATGTTTTCTTGTCACTTCTGTGCTGCACATCTGGGATCAGAACAGTGCCCATAACACAAAGGTTAATTACGTTGAGCTTCTCAAATGCTCTTGGCTAGAGTGTCATTATCCAGCTTCTCCTCAACAATGAAACCTTAATCACCTCTGATTTCTTAAAACTAACCCTATGATTTTAGTTACTTTGGCTCTATTCCAATAGGCTTATTTTAAGCTGGCTGCGAAGTAGGGGTATTAATGGCTTACACATTTTTTGAAGAGTTGTTATTGAACAGACTCATCTGAGGGAGAACCTGTGTGGTGGACAGCTCAAGTATCTTAAAAAAAAACCTTTAAATCAGTATTACAACTAAGAGCAGAGTTACTTTAGCCTGATACAATACTGGTGAGCGTTACTCAAGCCATGGTGCCCAAAAGCATTAAACTCTTATCACATTTCTGCTGCTTTAGCCACTAGGATCCCATGTCCAACAAGAGCCTCTCCAGTGCATGACTCCCAAGGAAGGAGCTCCTTCACAACACAGGAATTCCGTTCTACATGACTGGCAGTCCTAGACTCTCAGACACTGAACAACAGTGTGCAGGGGGAAGCCTCCCCAGGCTAACGCAGCTTCTATGGAGTACGCTCTTGAGCCAAGAACTTAAGCACTGGTGCCTAAGCACACAGAACAATAAAGCTGGGCAGCTTCCCTCTTCAGTCGAGATTAATTCCCTGTAATGTACATTACTTCCAGTGGGATGTACTGCTCAAGTTTTGGCAGGACAGGGAAGATTCCACTTAGTCTTTTTTTTTTTTTTTTTTTTTTAGGATTTTAATAGGCAGATAATGCAGAAAGTTGAAACAGAACTTCTACAAGCATTTCATCTGTGATACTGTAAAATCAAAGTACTACTTTATTAAATGAGTTATTTTACACAATATGAACATCAATATAATTACAATTGTAAAAAATTTTTATAATAAGTATGGACTGATTTTTCAGGATTTCCAAGTAGGGCACAACTGTACATTTACACAGAATTGTCTTTGCATGAAGCCCAAGAGGGAACAGCATAAAAATATGAATGTTTCTGTAGCCCCTTCATTTTTGCTGATCAACAGTTTTAGAAAAGCAGCTGCAGGTTTGTTATGTAAGATCTGACAGTAGAAGAGTCAATAGGTGCCATGACTTCACCTATAAAAAACAAGAATAACTCAGTTAAGCTGAACTCTTACACAATGGCATTTACCTTTGAGTGAACGAGATACCATACTAGCACTTTTTACCTTATTTCAGTTTTTTACATTAGAACTACTTTTTCAGTTACAGCCTCACAACTAGCAACTGGGAAATCTCTCTAGAAGTTAATACAGAGGTTATATTTTATGTTTGGAAGAAGAAAATCTTGCATAACTTCAGGGACAAAAAAGGCTCCATCACTGGACATTTTAAACAACTGTTAAGCGTTTTGTAGCAATGGGCAGACTATATTTTCTACAAATACTTTGTTCAAAGCAAAAACTAATAATATCTTTTTTATAACCAAGATGACCATTTTAAATAACCTTCATTCCCTTTAAAACAGCATCTTTGCACAGTGAAGTGCCACAGGCCTTTCACTTACATAAGCATTAGCTCACTTCTCATGCTTAACAGTTCAGGATATGATCTTAACCTATAGCTAATTTTCATATTAGAGAAAAGCAGCAAGTTCCAATACTTAGCTAGTTGGAGAAAAAAAGCACGGTACATAATACAACTTTCTCAGAATATTATTTAGAAATTAATGTAATGACCTGTAGACAACTTTACGCCTGAACATCAGCCAATTCTGGAGGAAGTGGAGTCTTAGGATGCTTGCTTTCAAAGTGCTGTTTGAAGGTCTTGGGGTCCGGCATTTGTGTCTGATTAAAGAGAGACATGTAACTTTACGCACAGTACAAGACTTAAATGATATTACAAAAACTGTCCTCCACTACATTTTAATTTGCTTTACCAAGAAAAAAAAATCTCAAAGACAGAATCATATCTCTACTGACAGAAACATCAATTTAGCTACAGATTATTTAATCTCAGTATTAGAGAGCTACTTTTAAGCAACAGCATCATACTCTTGACACTTGTCAACAGTATCGTTCTTACAAGAAACCTTCCTGCAGGTCTTAAGTTTTCCACCAAAACAGCACATGGAATATGTATTTCCTTATCACTTACTTTCCTTTTCAATACAAAAGTGTAAGTGTTTGTCCTTTTCAGAATCATATCTTTACAAAAGGTGCTTATTCTGCTAATGGAAAAGCTCAGGAGTTACGCAGCACAGGCTGATCCTCTACATGGCACAAACCACCCAAGACCCTTGTCTCTACGCTCCTGCAGGCATTAAGTGCCCATTTCACAGAAAGAGCAGCTGGTTACAAGGGGTTAAGTGGGCAGTCACTAATTTGGAATATTAATGAAGATATTAAGAGTGACAAATCTATTCTCTAGAATTGGCTATTTGGGTGAAAAACACAAGTTTATCCTTCAGGTCCAAAACTGGCACAATCAGGAAATAAGACAGAAGGACACCATAGTGTTTTCTTGTCAAGTCATTCATTCTAGTAATAGTTACTATCACACCTACATGACACCTTTTAGCATCATGCAGTAACACTCTCCCCCTCTTCACTAACATTTATAACCAGGGCAGGCCAGTTCCAGCACAGAGGAACCACTGTTTCGTGTAGGTTGTACAGGAAGTGATCTCATGGGATCTGAAGCTCTACAGGACACAGCGACACCCCATGCAACCCCTGCAATCCACTAGACAGGATAACAAGCTGTGCGAAACAGATACGCATGTGTCCACACAGGCTCTTATAGCTAAGTCATCAATATAGCTGAGTGAACGACCTGCAAACAAGTCACAACTACTTTATATTAGAAACAAAACAGATAGAAATGCTTAGAGCAACAAGCAAGTCGGCCACTTAGAAATATTTTAGCTTCCATTATACCATCTTCTAAAAAGTTCTACTATAGGCTGCAAGAAAGCCCTGCCTACATTGATGCTTTGCCTTCAGCGCCTCTTACCCTACAGACAGTGCAGGTATATATCAAGGCAGCCTTGGCTGCAGCCTTCTGATCATGTCCTTGCTTCTTTTTTTGCTCAGCTTGTTTTTTGGCATTTTTCTGCTGCGACTGAATCTTCTGCTGTCCACGAGCCATATCTACAAACAAAAAGAAGACATTTAGTCTATGTGCGTGAGAAACTACTGCTGCCAGCTGACCCAGAAGCCACAGCTAGGAACAAAAGCAGTCAAGTGCTCTTCCTATTAGGCCTATGACTTCCATCATTCATATACAGCAGATGTCTGCTGAAGCTCTTTTGTGAGAACTCTCCTGTTTTAGCATCTCTCTAAATGCACTCACTAAAGTCGTTTAATCCATTTTAAGGTTTCCACTTCTACAAAGCTTCAAGTCCTATCTTTGAAACATTTATAATAACTAAAACTTTACTTATTCTCCATTGCTGTGGGTTTGTTTTGCTTTTCAACTTAATACTCAATCATTACTTCTGGAAAGCAAACCAGTTCCCAAGAGAAACAAACCAGGACATTTTTAGTATACCTGCTTGCGATTTGCCCAGGAACAGCAAGAACAACACGACCACATTCTTTGAGGCCATCGTTTGATTTCCAGCTGATTTTACATGCATTTACATACATATTCTTTTGAAAAAAAAAAAAAATAAATAAAAAGGAGTCGAGCTGCCTCCATCAGTTGCCCTTACTCCATATAAAACAGAAGCATAAAAGAATCAGGCCCTGTTGCCACCTGCCCTGAGAAGGTCCATCATGAAAAGGAAGAAATCAGGTACTAAACTACATTTCAGGGAACAGCAAAAATGATGTATTTTACAAAGGCACCTGCATGCAACCTACTAGGACATCCAGCCCAGCCCACCTGCCACCCCCAGAGCAGATGCCAGGCAAGACTCAGGAGCTCAAACCAAGCAGACTTCAAAGTGTGATTATATAACCCAACAGCCCACTTACAGCTACCATCTTTCTTACTGTCCCTGGCATCCCACATGTAATCCAGTTGCGCAGCTCTCCTGGAAATGCCGGATTCCAGCGCAAGCGCAGGACAGCTAATAACTGTTGTTTCCAGGATGACTAGTAAAGCCTAATGAGGACAGGAAGTTGGCTTGGTGGTTACTGTCCCGGTATGAAACTTGCAGTTTAGCAGTGTTTCATGAAAATGTACAGCATGGAAGCAACAGCTCGGCCATGCGGTCCTTCCCACAGGAAGGGACAATTTTCCATTGCAAGGGGAATTGTATGTCTAGACAACAGAGGAGCTCCAGTGAGTACCTATGGAAAGGGTTCTGAACCACCGCAGAAACAAAGCTCTCATGAAATGCCAACTGCACCTGGAAATTCAGCACCTTCACAGCACTCCACACTTCATCAACAAGGAGGTCCTGACCAAAAAGGGTTCTCAGACTGAAAGGCACCTCTTGGGCCAAATGAGGCCACTTTTCTCACTGTACATAACCACACCACACCACTCTGCACAATAGTCATTTTACATCTTGTTTTTTCCTTCCTCTTTCCCCTACCAATTTCTCTAGACAAAAAATTCACAAATCCATGCAATTCTATAACTATTTAACATGGCTAGTAACAGAGTTTGTTTTCTTGTGTTCAAGGTTAATAACCATACAGAAATACAAAGTCTCTAGCGTTCAACAGCTTCTATAGGATACAGTATCAAATGTTAGCAGTCAAAAATACCAGCTAGGGTTTCACTGTCAACGTGCTCAGTGGCCACTGCCCTCAGAGTGCAACATCCAGCCAGGGCCTCGCACGGCCTGAGGAGAGCACGGCCTAACCAGAGCTCTGTGTTCTCATTGAAAATAAATAAATAAATAAATTAGTTACAAGCAATTTATTTACACGTACTAAAAGCCCTTGAAGATGAATTTCAGTTCTATTGTAGCACATTGCAACAAGTCTCCAAAGCCAAAGAGCTCCAGACAGAAAAGATACATTCAGCTATAGCTAGGAAGAAACACGACAATAAAACAGCTCATATTACTGTGCTTTAGTCCCTTGATAAAGGTTTGTTAACAAACACGTTGCAAAAGTTCAGTCACATTGAGCTCCTACACACTGGGCAAGTGCTGCTTTAGTTAAGGCACAAAGAGGGAGACCCCGACAAAAACATCTGCTTCACAAATATCAACCTTCGCGCGACGCCGACTGAGACGCCGGCGGGCTTCAGGCCGCGCTCCGCTGCGAGCTCAAACCGCAGCAGCGGAGCAGGGAAGCGCGCCGAGCGCGGCCCGCGGAAGGCAGCCCGGCCCGGGCCCCGGGCCCCGCGGCCGCCTCC
>VWPW01008645.1:1013341-1111226 GCA_013389825.1 Crypturellus undulatus
CTGCCCGAGTCGACGAGGAGGAGGGAGAAGGGAGGCGGCCGCAGTGCGCAGGCCCCGCTCCGCCCCGCGAGCCGGCGCGAACCGGCCCCGCCGCCCAATGGCGCCGCCGGCCCGTTACATAAGGGGGGGAGGGGCGCGCGGCGCCGCGACCTTAACGGCGGCGGGAACGGAAGGGAAGGGAAGGGCCGCGTGAGGCGGGGGCGGCGGCCGCGCGGCTGAGTCACCGTGCGGCCCTGCTCTGCCGCGCTGCTGCGGGCGGCCTCGTGCGCCCCGGTGGGACGAGCCCCCAGCCAACGCGCTGTGCTCGGCCGAGCTGGGGCAGGCCCCAGGCTGCCCATGCGGCCGCGCTGCAGGCGAAGGAGCGGGCGCTGCGCCACAGCCTAGCTCAGGCGGGTCGATCAGGACAGCCGGGAGCTGCCTGGCCCCCTCGGACGTCCCCACCGCAGGTTTCCACAGAACTGCTTCTCATGCGGTTTAAACCAGGACCCTTCTCGCACCGGTTATGACGAGACACTTCTCCCACCGTTTAAACCAAGACGCTTCTCACACCATCTAAGGCTCACTGGGCTCCAGCAGCTGCTGCGGCTGCAGCCTGCACGTTCCCCCGACCATTCGTGCTGCTCCCAGCAGGCCCCGCTCGCTGTCACATTCCTCTGCGCTTAGCAGGCAGGCGCAGCCTAAAAATAGGAGCTGTTCCTCCTGAGCGGGAGCCAGGAGAGCTCCAGAGGGGCTGCAGGACAAGGGCCAGGTCAGGCTGGGCTGCGGTCCCGGGTACCGTGAAATCATCTTAAGGTATAGGCTCACAGACCGGGCCCGCGCCGAGGCTGAGAGTACCAAACGGATAGAAAAGGGAACGGAGCCCGAGTTACCAACTGAAGTGCGTGAATTGAGAAGGAAGTGGTTTGAGATGAGAGCGGTTGGGAGCGCAAGTCATTTGCAGTCCATGTGCCCAGCACAAGTGGTTTGGAAGATACCAGCCTGCACAAACAGAGGTGCCGGCAGGCCTGGCAGAGGAGGGAGAGTGCGCTACTTGGCATGCAGGCTTCATGTAAGGCAGGCCAAATGGCTGTGCCTCCTCAGTCTGCATGCCTGCTGGATGAAAAGGAGAAACCGAGACAGCAGCTGTGGCTTCTGCTCAAACATAGGGTGGCCGCAATTTGAGCAGTTGTGGTTTTAAAATATATCTAGAGTCCTGAAACCCTTCTGTGATGGCGCCACAACAGCAGCAGTGATGTGCTTGCTAGAGGTGTTAGTAGGTGCGGGTTTCCATTTAATAAGGGGCCAAGATAGATGACTGCAATGTGCCCTTCTGGAGAGAGGAAAATGAAAAGCGGTGGGTGCTTCAGGTCATCATTCTGAATTACTGCTGAGCCTCTGGCACAACAGCAGTTCTAGGGGAGCCGTGTAGCAGATTTCTGATGCTTGAGTTACTAGGAGTAGGTCTACATGTGACAACACCTCCTAAGACAGTGAAACATAAGCCTGTGATGACAAATAAAATTAGATTTCTTTTTTCCCAGCATTCCTGTTGGCAGTGATCTCTTCCATATTAAATTGTCAGTGCCAAAAAAAGATTTTATCTGGGCAGTGCTGTCCACACCGCACTAAAATAATCCCTTTGGTAGGTTCAGAAGTGTGGAGATAGACAGCTGTGAAGAAGTGCTGAACGTGCGTGTGCTCGTGGCGGTGGCAAACACGCTGTGCTTCGCACCTGGAAGCAGGTGCCTTTCACAATGAGTTTTCCTTTAATCAGAGAGAAGGCTGCCGAATGAAAAAGTAGCCTTTTCCCTGGCTGCTGCTGATGAAGGGAAGGAGTGCTGACCTTAACTGTGGTACTGGAGACTTCGCTTTGAAGGCTGTGTCCCTCTAACAGGGCTCCTGTTGTCACACAGGCCTGGCTGGAAGGGAATTTCTGATAAAGCAGATCTCTTGAAGAATTTTGAGCCCCAGATCATGGCTGAATTTTCCTTTTCTGCTTTCAGTAGAAGAGAGAATCTGCTTGCGGGACAGAGGACCATGACCTTCCCTCCGTCTGCTTTGTCTTTTATCCCTTTGTCCTGTAGGCCCTGGCCACAGCAGGGGTCCCAATATTGTCCAAATCATCGCTCTGCAGTTCAGATACTTCCAGAGGGACTGTTAGGAAATAAAACCCATTGTGAAACAACAATACAGGCCCCCTTTATAATAAGGATATGGATAATAAGGACAATTTGCCATTCACTCAAGTAATTCTTCATTTTTTTTTTACTGCCCGAAAGCTGTCCGAAGGGGACATTTCTGTGCGCAGGGACAGGTTAGCAGAAAGAGGCAGAGTTGAGGCAATGAACAGGTAGAGAGGCAGCACTGGATGCTTTTCATAGCGCTGACAGAATAAAGTGATTTTAATTGCATTTTGCCTGTCTCCTGTACTCCATCTGCTTTGTGTCGCTCCTGTACAAGGTAAGCAAGCCAGAGAATATTAATGAAAGTAGCAATAAAAGCTAAAATGAAAAATAAAAACAAGCTTTAAATGAAACATCTTCAACTTATTGCAAGTGTACTGCAGCATTTTTATGCATTTCTAATTTACCTTTTTTTTTTTCTTTTTTCTTTAAAAACAACTCAAAAGCCCCACTGACATGGACATTTTGCAGTAAGGTAGACCAAATGCAACAGGCTAGTCATCATGTACAAACCAAAGCTACCAAAAATGTTTTGGTGGGTACAATTCATTGAAATCCATAATGACATTATATACATATATGTAAATATAAGCTCCATACAGTTGTGACTAAAGCATTTTAGTTTTTGTGGCTCCACTAAGAGTAATCCCAATTTAGAAACAAAGAAGGCATTATTATCTTCACCTGGTATCACAGCTGATGAGAATCAGGGTTCCAATTTAAGGACAAGCATGAATGTCATGAGCACCATGATGTGATAAAGGAAAATGGAGGTGTTCTAGGGAGGGAAGCAGCTATGGAGAAATTACTAGAAGGTGCAAGAACAGGTGAGAAGGGAGTAAATGAAAAGCCCAGGAAGGTGCACCACCACTGCAAGGTAGCGGTAGAGTAGGTACTGTTTCTGCCATTAGCTCAGAATAGCTGTTCTGCTTGTTGTCCTGCCAGGTCTCCCGCTGGCATTCCTGCCATGGCAGCCAGCACTGACCATGGCTGCTTCCTTCTTGGCTGCCTCTGGGCTTGTGACTGAGTGGGTGTTGCGTCCCGCAAACCCCATCTCACTGGTGAAGTGCTGTCACAAAGCCAAGTGCTGCCTGGTTCTGTGCATGTGCTTATTGAATTGCTCTGTTTTGTGCCCTACTGTGACACCTCGGCATGTCTGAGCAAGTGATGGGATGTGCCCTAACCGTGTAAGTGATAGGAATCTTCTCACTGGATTTTATGGATCCAGGTCAATGCTGACAAAAACAGAGATCAGCAGAGATTGACTCTGCAGTCTAAGATAGGAAGCCTTCACTCCACAGCCCATATTCTTTGAAAGGATGCAGAGCTGATGCGATGGTAGGTCAGAATCAGGATCTGTGTGTCTTGGGGATGGGATTGACATGATTGCCAGCAGAAACCTAAACAGGTTGAAACCTTCTGTAGCTGCTAGTCTACATAGCATCAGGCAACAGTACTTGACTGTTCAGGGGCCTAGTACGGTGGCATTTTGCTGATTTCTCTTTTCTGAACTTCTACCTCCTCTCTCCTTCACGTATTAGCATACTGTCTCTTTCCCTATGAATGTGTTTTTCACAGCCAGTGCTCCAGCTTTCATACCTGCAGTTCTTGCCTCTCTGACATAATAACTCCTGTCACAGTTCTGTCTCTGATTGCCAAGTGCTGCTTTTCCACAGCCTGAATGTTGACATCTCAGGGTTTTAAAAGGTGATGGTTTGAACAATGTTTTATTGTGGAAAATATGTATACATATATGTATATGAATATATATAAAGAGAGAGAGCTACAAGCATTATTTGCATTATACAGGTTCACTAGGACTTAGCTCTGCACTGGTGTAAGCTGATGTCAAATCACAATACATAAATACTAAAGAAAGATGTATTTTAAGGCACTTGAAGGTATGCATCATCTTGCATCCTACTGTAGAAGTGTTTTGTAGTGCAAGGAATGCTGATGGACAAGCATTAACAATGAGAAAAAAAAAAAAAAAGAGAGAGGAGTGAGAAGGAGAGCCAAAGACCAGGCTCAGTTTTGGAGTGAAGCTGGCCCAGCAGCACAGCGCTCTTGGCGGGACTCCTCAGCCTTGCAGTACTCTTCCACTTCCCTACAAAGTTTTGAGGGACCACCCTGGTCAGCAGCATTGCGGCATCTTTTCCTGCTTTGCCTGCTGCCCTTCTGAGCACAGCCCTTGCTCTGGGAACACGTGTGTGCTCTGTGCTCTGTGCTCTTGTGTTCTTGCACACAAGAACAACTTGAGTCAATGCCCACCACATTGCTGGCCTCCGGGTGCTGCTCTCTGCACTCCCCTGTCAGCAGACTTCAGAGGCACATTGGTAAGAATGCTGGAGTTTCTTCCCTTCTAGCTGCACCCCATTTAAATCCCCATTTTTATCATACACCTACTTGAGTTGGAAGTCTGCCAGATGCCCAGCCATTCATTAACTTTCTCAAAAAGCAGGTGCCACAGTCATCTCCACCCACCTCATTCCTACCATGAGCCCAGGATCCCATGCAACAGAGCAGCCTGGGAAAATACTTTTGCTAGCAAGCCTTAAAATAGGTAAATATCAGGGAAAAGGTGTCCCAAAGCTGACCATAAGATGTTGTTTTGATTTTGATGGCACAGAGGTTACAATTAATTGTCCTTTCTCTGTACTTTTAATTCCTCCTGGACCCTTGCAGCAACCATGGACAGAGCTGCCTGAGTGAACACTGGTTTGGTTTCCATTGGAGGAGGGGAAAAATTATTCAGGAGAGGATGCGACGTGGAGCTGCCCACATCCTGTGTGAGGACCCGAGGAGAAGAACGGTAGCAAGGAGGCGGCACTTACAAGCTCACAGATTCAGGTGCTCAATGCGTGGCAAGGCATATGCACCTCCTTGAGATCATGGTCAGAGATTGCCTTTGTGACCTGTAAGAATTTTGCAATTTCTCTTCTTTTAAATCCATGTTATTGGATGTGGTTTTTACTAAAAACAATGTGTGAATGCCGTTCTCAACATGCCACAGCTTTTTTGACCAACCCACGTAGACAAACTGGAAACCTTGAGAACATACCCTGCCGCTCTTTTATAGAGGCTTTTTATATAAACATATAAAAATAGATTTTAGCTTTGCACAGCATTACACATGCTCACCATTTTTAAATGCACACAAATTAATCTGATGCATTCATTCCTTTTTTATGTGTGCCCTCCATTCATGCTTTGAGCCTCATACACGTTCAAGTCCTGCTTTATCATGAAAATCCATGTATCTGTAGATTTGTAATTAATTCGGAATACCAAGATTTCCCTCCCCACAGCCAGTATGGGGAAAAATATGTATGAAACATGAAAAAATCCTTGCACTGTGCCACATGCAGATTAAAACATGTGTAGTAATTGTATTAAAAATCTCACAAAAGAGACAGAGATACTGTTTACAACTTTTCTGCAGCCCGGGGGAGGTCAATACATCACCCTGTCCGTGCTTTTTGGTGGCTACACATCCCAAAGATGCTGCTTCTTTGAGGTCCATCAAAACCTCTGCCAGCTCTACTTGCTTCCTTCTTTAGCTCAGCTGCAAGGCTTCATCGTTGTACTAGAAATATTATACCTGCCTGTTGTACCTTGCAAAAGGAGTAGTTACTTCTTATCTATCTTAACTTCTTCACCACAGTAGTCCACATGCAGATTTCATTGCCTTTCTAAAGCTACTAAGGGCAGAGTGGAAGGTTCTTTCTGCTACCCAAATAGCACATGAAATCTTTTGCTGGCTAGGGAAACAGAAGGCAAGGCTAAGTCTCAGAATGAAGCATCCCTGAATGAGAGCAAAGAAAGAGCACACACAAGTCAAGAGTGTTGGCACCTGTTAGCCAGGGAGAAATAAAATAATGCCTGCAGTTAACCCAGTCGGCAAACACCTGGGGTATGGCAACTTAGCTGATATTTGCCCTGGAAAGGAAGAGCCACGAAATGCTGCATTCCTGCTAAAAGCAGCAATGGCAGGATGATAAATTCAATGCTGTGAGTTGGAAGTGGTGGAATCCATGAAGAAGGAAAGACTGGGAATTAGTTGCAGTTGTTGCACTGGGTTGCTTTAGTTAGAGCTCATCAGTTATAAGGGTGAAATACTGAGGTCTCTGAAAGAGGCCAGAGGAGAAGAATGATCAGGACAAGCTGAAATGAAGAACTAATTGTGTTCTCCAGAGGAAGACCTGAGGACAAACCCATTAATACCTTCCCCTGCAAAGCATGGCCTTTTGGCCAGCAGTATTTGGGAGAAAAACCCTTCTGGTGGCAGTGCCCAGCTGTGCTGCCGTAACCAAAACATTAGCTCTAAACTGCTGCACTCCTGCCTGGTAGCAGTGAGTGAAGGGCACGTCAGGAGTGGGCTCGGCAGCTGCAGGATGTACCCTGCCACAGGGCAGCAGCCTCGGACATCCCACAGTGTCATACACACTGCTGGTTTTCCCAGGTCTGCAGCCTCCCCGGCAGTTTCCTGCTCCAGTGATCAGTGAGGAACATCTGTTGGCTTTCAACTTTTTCCCTCTTAGATGCCCCATTACCGTGGTTCTGAGGTCGCCACATGTCTTAAAGGCAGGAGTCCAAAGTGCTGCTGCAAAGAGAGCTGAGAGGATTGCTCTGCTTGCCAGGGTTTCCTGCCAGCTGCTGACAGGGCTTTGAACATAGTAAGGTCTGGCTCAAAAACACTAGAGGATAAATGGGACCTGGCAAGAAAAATCAGGGGAATGATTTAGTTTGCACCAATCCACTGAATCCTATTGCTTCCTGCAAAAGGTTCCAGAGTGCACGAGGTGCAGGGGCAGGGCAACGCACTGTGGGGCGCAGGAGCAGGGCAGAAAGTTCGTTTTGGGAAGCAGCCAGCAATGCCAAAAGGCTGCAACTACGTAAAGACAAAAGATGTGATACGCAATGGATGCGCAATGGACAGTTGTGTCTCACTAGATGCTCACAGGTTTACTCTTCAGATACTCAGTCTGCTATGGGATGCAGGAATCAAAATCCTCTCTCCTGTTACATGGCAGATGTCTGAGCAGCACAGGCAGAAGGCTGCTTTTTTACTCTCTCCTTTAGCCTCACATTACCTCTATCTGGCTTTTGCACAGAAACTGCAGGAGGAAACCAAAGAGGATAAATAATGCTTCTGTGAGAGCGATGCACGTCTCTGGTCAGGCAAGGCAGCAGAACACTTAAAGGAGAATCCGAGAGCTGAAAAGGAGCAAGAGCTGGTTATGAGGTAACATTAGGTATAGACTTTACACTTTAGTGTTTGCTTGGTTAGAATACATCAAAGATCTCATTTAAATTGCCCAATTAAGAAAAAAAATAAATCTCACTTTTGCCTGTAAAGATAATTTGAAAAGACTTACTCTTGTAACCCTCTCTGATAAACCAAATTGCTTGGACTAGTATTGAAGGGTGTTTTGCTAAGAACAGATCCAGCACTACTAAGGAGGCTGGCATTAGCCTGGTTTCCCATTTACAATTACTTTTTGAGATTTCACGCAGTCTGATACTAGCCTGCTCCCATGCTTTCCATTGGCTTCTATAAATTGGGTGCCTGTATTTCTGTCTTGGCTTTCTTGGACTGTGTCCTGGACATGCAAGGCTTGTTATGCACGTGCAGCTGACAATCTGCCTCATTGGGCCCAGGTCTTGTTGATATCCAGGCCTGTTGGAGCTGTTGTTCTGACCTACTGGGTGTTCAGAAGTCCTGGAGAACTTATCCAAATCCTTCTTTGGATGCCCCTTCCCATTTGCCCATTCAGTCAAAATTTCTATAAAGCGAAAGAGAGAACCTGATGTTTACTAACCACCACGAACATCTTGACACCATCTTTTCTTGGGAGCTTCTGGCAGTACCTAATATGGCTGTGCATGTAAAACAGACTGATGGAAGCCCTTAGACTGAGGTAGCTTCTCTAAAGCTCTATCCCATTTCTCCTTGTAGCCCTAATTCCCTAGTCCTGGACCAGCACAGAGCTTCAGTGACTAAATCGCCTCACAGGCGCTGCAGCAACTACACTGCTTAGACCTCTGGCTGGTTAGGAAGGGACCTTTGCGCTTTATGCACCAGAAGGGCCTGTCCCACTCCTGCCCAGAGAGGCACCACAAGGGTGAGGCGCTTGGGCAAACAGTGACGAGAGGGCAAGGAGGCTTTGCTGGCTCAGCACTGCAGGTGGCTTTTTACCACACCCGGCTGTAAAGGAGGTAGAAATGTTTGTCTTGCGATATAGGAGGAGGTGCAAGGAGCCACCCTTGTGCTAAGGGCAGCCCAGCCAAGAGAAAAGGCTTTGGTTGAGGGTCTGTTAATTTGTTCAGGAATTTTGGAGAGAATTACATGATGATGGTAAAGAATTGGAGTTGGTTACCAAGCTGGCTGTTCCCAGCTGTGTTTCTTCTGATCCAGCCTCAGATTCTGGATCCACTGCCCTCAGCTGTCTTACGATAGGACATCTATACCCTTGTATCTCAGCTGCAACACTAGATGCTGGGAGATGCTCTGGGGTGTGCTGTACAGCACAAAAGACCTCCTCACATCAGCATCCTGCCCTGGACAAATCCACTGTGATGACTGCAAACAGCAGCTTTCTCACTGCAAAAATATTTGCTTTCAGTAGTTAGGATGAAGCACTAGGGACAGAGGATATTAAACCAGTAATCATACTTGCATGTTGTGTCTCATCTCATCTTACGATAAAGTTTTTTAGGTGGGATTTACTGCAGGAGAAAAAAAAGCCAGACATCACACAGCAGAAAGCCTGGCTGCTCTGGAATGCCTGCAGCTCTCATACTCGTTCTGAGCAGGGGGACGGCATGAAGGTTATTTGCCCTGGCACTGACTAGCAATGACCCTTCAGACCAAAAGTGCCAGGTGGCTCCTAGGAAAGGTCTCAGGATTCTGTTATTTGGACTCGGAGGGTGAAACAGCTGCTCCATGATACCGTGACAGGAAGACCACAGCAACGATATCGGATGTAGTGTCAGTAATCCTCAAAAAGTATGTGCTGTCCATTAAAGACATCTGATAGTTTTCAAAGAAAGGGTTCAGACTAGGATGGACAAGCACAGTGCCAGCATGTTCTAACATGTTCCAAAAGACTCTAGTGTAGACACAACAGAATCTAGCAAAGTTAAATCTACTAGTGTAGTTGGTCTCTAGTGAAGTCTTCCCTGCTGCCTTTCAAGACCTGCCTTTGAATGGGTCCACTAACATTCACACAACACGCCACAAACTGGCCTTAGCCAGCCTAGTCTGAATGAGGAAGGAAGCAGGGTCAAGACAGATAATGTCAGCTGTGGATAACGTTATTCCTAAATATCCAAGGAAGGTGAGACTAAGAATTTCTCAACTTTGATTTGCCTGCAAGTCTTCCTAAAAGAGATAATCCTGTGTAATACTACAGGCCGCATACCTCACTGGCACTGACATGCACGACTCCATTAGCAGTAGGTGGGTTGCAAGCATTCAGACAACAGCTGTATTAGGCCATATGTCTGCTTCTGCTCTGTTTTCAATGCAATCTTATACAGAAATGCTGAGAGAAATGTACCCTGCCTGTGCTGGTGGGAGCATTGCTGTCTGTGTGTGACACCTTCCAGAAGCACACGAGTGAACTCCAAAGAGGGGCCGTTGGTCATTTGCACCTTGTTGGAGGATGCAACGCTGGGCCCCACGCTCCTCATTGACAGAACACATCACAGTTCTTGACAGCTGATTGCTAGGTTTTCCTGCCAGCGTCTCTTCATGGTCTGTTAGCTGCTGTTCTGGACATCAGACTTGCTCCTTGGCGTCTATTCAAACTGCAGAGTCCAATTCATTTCTAGCACAACATCCGCTGGCGCTGCCTCTCCAGTACGTTGGCCCAGCCTGTGTAATCTCACTAACTCAGAAGTAGCTCTGATTTCTCTTCTTTTGCCAACAGACAGAGGCAGCAATTAAGGTGATGACTGCATTTTTAAGGGCTTTCTTTTCAGGAGTAACGTAGCACCCTGTGATTGGTCACTCGCAATCTCTCCTCTCAAGGGAGGCCTTCGCGAGTGCAAAGGGAATTTCTGAAGCAGAATAGGAACAACTTGGCTGAGGCCAGAGCTCCCAGGGCTCCATTTCAGCCTCAGATCTCACCGGGCTTTAAATTCTTTCCATTGACTTTATCTTAACCTTTCTGTTTCGTACACAATGTTATCAGAGCTACTTGGGCTTTATTGGTGTGTTTCCTATATTAATAGTTACATTTGTTGACAGGACTGGACTGACTGAGGTAAATTGGCTGGATGAGCTTACTCAGAGTTCAGTTAGCTCCATGCACACAATTGCTCTGGCCATATATTTTCCTGGAACCTTTTCAACAAGAAAGGAGGTTACACAAGCATCCAGCCTGTCCCACTAGTGACTTCAGTCCCATGGTCTGATTTCAGCCAAAACCTGAGGGAACTGTTAGTCAGAGGGGGCAGCTGTCTGTGAGCAGAGCACCCTACAGGGCCCCAGGGGCGGCACCGGCACCGCAGCTCTCTTGGGTGCTTGGGGATCCATGCAGAGCAGGCACTGCATCCCACCTGGACAGGTTTTGATGGCAGTTTGCATCTTGCTAGACACCACAGAATCCTGTTAAAATTCCAGGGGAAAACAGGCTTTCTTAGCTCTGCCGCTCAACTGGTTTTTAACTTTTTGGAGTAAGACTTTTATATCTGAGAGCACTGTCACTAAATCTAAAGAAACTCTAAGGTACAAATGAACTTCCTTTTTTTTCTTTTCTTTTTTTTTTTTTTTCCTGGAGATATCTACACTATCCCAAAACTTCAGCCCAAGAGAAACAAATGAGTATTGGAACAGATGTCTGTCATCAGCAAGTGATAGCAGCTGTTAATTATGCAGTGGTGCTATAAATGTACTGTGCTCTGTAGGGATCAAACAGAACCAGGCAGGCCCTGATAGGAAGACCTGATAGTTTTGAAAGGCAGAACAAGCCAGGATAGTACCCAGAGAGCATAAAAATGAGAACATTTACCAGCAGTGGTAGCTTGATGGTTGCAGAGGATGTGTGATATTTTCCTGAGGAGTTTGCTTAGGCCTGCTAGGGGAGTAGACTTACGGAGATTTAAGCTAGTGAAGCAAATAAAGAGCAAAAACATTGTAAATAGCCCCCTTTCCTCCAGTACTTTCTGGAAGCTGCATGAGCAGGACCACCCATCACACAGTCAGCTCGTGTGTAACCTGTGCCATGGTCCCTCGATCAAGAGAGTCCAAACTGCAGGCAACTGCATTGCAGCACAAGGGACAAAGAGCTACTTGGTTATGGCTGACTTTACTCCACATGCTGCTCTGGTTAAAAGTGGAGAAGAGAAGTAGGTGGTTGAGACCCTAGATATTGAAATAATGCTGTGACTTTAGTAGTAAAAGACTTCCCTCTGCCCCCAAACATTAAATCTGTGTGTTTAATTGTTCATCGACAGAGCTGGTTTGGAGCATGGTGTTTGCTGCTGCCTGACCTTGATGAGGAAGAGCTGTCCTGGGCACTTGCTGCCCTGTCCCTGTGGCCTGGGAGCTGCTGCCCTGCTGCCCGGTCAGCAGAAATCCTCAGGAATTGCTGCTAAGCCCAGTTAGTCCCAACAGGAATGGTGAGGAAAGACATATTCCACAGGTAGCCTAATTATATAAAGGCAGTTTAAACTGACCTCACTCACTTTTATCTGGGAAGTACATGAAGCAATTTGTAAAGGAATGAGGGGCAGACTGAATAAAACTGGTTTTCCTCAGACTTTGTGCTTTGTATTTGAGTTCAGCAGTGTGAGTTCCTGTCTTGCAGTGGTAGTTTAGTCCTTTGTCGTGTAGTACAAGACTGCGTGCTTTCATGAGCTGCCTTTCCTTGAGCAGATGATTTCAGCAGAAGCAGGGTACACTGGGTGTCTAGCAAAAGGACACCCAGATGCTTAAGATATATATAGTATCCTTCTGCTTGGGTTCTGCCAGAAAGCAGATACCCAAAGTGTATATAGGCAGTGCCATTCTGTAATGCTACTGCTGCGTCTTCCCGCAAGAGGGAGGCTCAGAGATACCACCTGTCTAGGTAAGGTTTATGGTGGGAGTTCCTCAGAACTTTCATGAAACTCAGGGTTTCTCTGGAGCTTGTATGATGTTCTGAGACAAAAAATAAATAAATAAAATAAAGACTGATTGAAAGTATTCCTGAATAAATCAATGTATTATTTTCCTTCAAGATATTTATTAATAGACTGAAGACCTGAACACCCTCTACTTTTTAACTGATTCCCACCAGCTTTGGGGTAGACTAAGAGACAAACAGGATAGGAGGGTTTGGTGTGATAAAGTGGCAGTCTGGATGAAGCAGAGCTGTCTGTGGGCATCTTCTCATGAGACGCTGCTTTCCAAGGAGACGAGGCAAGTTCTGCTCATTCCTTCTTCAAAACATGTTGTGCTAGAAAGGAGCTCACACATTATGTTTTGCGCTTGTCTTGATTGCTTTTAGTGCATATAGATAACTCATGGTTGCTTATCCTGGCCTCCTCAGGCAGACAGGTGACCTGAAAGTTACATATACTTCTGTTCTGCAGTTGGCTTTTCTTCTCTAAAATCAAAATGCCAGTGATACGGAGACATGCAGCCTAACAGGCTCCAGTGCAGCCCCAGGTGATACCCACCTCCTTCTGCCACCTCGTGGGCTGCAGCTATAGCACATGCAACATGGATGGGTGCTTTTGTAGCAGGACTTACACTATTTTCCCATCACATTTGATGGAAGATCCCATGATAACAGGAAACATTACACATTGCCACTGCTGGGCATGTCCTGACACCTCCTTGTAGAATTGTCGTAACCAGAAGCACCTTTGAGGGTAGTGATTACATTTTGAATGATTTAACCTTGTTATTGCAACAGAATTATCTTCTGTTTAGTAATTTGAGAGTCTCCTTTATTTTTACTATTATTCGTTTAGTGGTTTTTTAGAGGTTTAAATAAATTTATTGTATGCAAGGCTCACAAAAACAGAACAAAACAAACTAAACTAACTAGCTAAATTTAAAAAAAAAAAAAGTATCATAGAAATAAAGATACCAGCTTTATTTTGAACAGTGCTCTTAGGCTTGGGAAGCTCAGGCCTAAATGACCTCAGCTGGCTCACTAGTAATCAGACCCCCTGCTCTTGTGGGCTGTCCTAATATCATGTAACCATCACTCTCGAAAGAAAGAAAGAGAGCATGAAAACTGAAAGACACTTATGGAAAAGGCGGTAGCCATATGTGGGCAGAAGAAAGGAGTAGAAAAAGGAGACCCAGGATTAGGCAGTTTACTGCAGGTAGTATTTCTTGTGGAGAGAAAGGGCACCTGCTTGCAGGTAACCAGACCGCACAGCTCTGCCATAACCTCATCCTTAAGCATAATTCGGCTAAGCTATGTTTGAACAATATGGGAGAAGGGAAGGTGCATACGTTATAGGACCAAAAGCAGACTCCAAAGTAGTCTTTACTGCTTTATAGGTCAGCTTTGGCTTCTCTTTGCATTAAATGTGTAGGATTTGACACCAGCTGTTGTAGAATATAGGTGCTAAGAATGATATGGCTCAAGGAAATTATACTGATAGTAAAATATAACCAAGAAAAACATTTTAAAAAGAAAGCTTTTTTTTCCCAACAGTGGAGGCGTTTTCATCAGGAAATTACGGTGTCATAATCAGAGGCTCTTCTGATAAGCCTGAACACAAATGTACACCAATGAATAATCCTGTACTGGGAGGAGAACAGGTCAGTATAGACAGCCCAGTAGCTTTCTTCCCATGCTGGGAGGAGGACTTGCTGCTGTTTTCTTTGCTACTTCTTTAGGAAAACAGAAAATTTTGAATTATGTGGGGCTAAATGACCAATATAACAGCTATGCTATGTCAAAATAAATGCTAAAGAACAAGCTTTGCAAAACTGAGTCATGCATATTGTCTGGATTTACTTTCACCAAGTTATCTCAAACTGATATAGACAGTAGTTGAGTATTTTTTCTTCTGAATAACTAATTATAGCATTGGCTTTGGATGTACACTCACCCCTCTTAATTCTAGCTGTGGTGTATGAGAGGCCTGCAGCTACATTTAGGAAAGTTTTATCTTGGCTATTGTAATATATGTTTTTGTCTGATGAACTGTAACTGCTCCATTAACTTCAGAGTATGTTGGAAAGACCTGTGAATGAGGCATGTTAGTGGAGACAGTGTTTGATTATTGCCATATATATTACCTTATATATCTGTACTTATGTGTCATGTTAAAAGATTGGTTTGAACTTATAAAATTATTCAGAGGAACTCTCTGATGAAGAATTTATTAAAATGTTAAAATGCATAAGACATATGGATATCCTTCTCTTCACAGAGATGACTATATAAAGCTAAAAGAACATATGTAAGCCTGACCTCAAAAATACAAGCCAGTGCAAACCTTCAGTGCTGACGCTTGAACAGTCCCTCTTTACACCTCCCAGTGACCCATTTCCCCTGCCTCCTTGGGAAATCACAAGGCCCACAAGAAAAGCATTTCCACAGGAACGTTCTACTTCCTGCCCAATGAGTCTTGGGATTCTCAGCCCAAGTGACCTTGTTAATCTCAGTATCAGAGAAGGTGCCTCACAACCACGTCTGACCTCAGTGTGGGAGAAGACCCACACGATGAGCTGGAGAACTGCAAGCTGCTGCAATCTCTGTAGCAAGGCCTGTTGCACAAGCTGGTCCCTGTAGAGATGGTTGATTCCGAGAGAGCTTGGTCCTGCTGATACTGTTTCTCTTTAGGTCCATGATTTGTGCAACTCAGTGCTCTAATAACATGCTCTGCTGACACAGTCGGAAGGTTCGGCCTTTGCTGCTTAGCATCCCACTTGGCAAAAATCTTTTGACACGATGTATTACTTGCTCGCTTTGCTCAAACACACCTTGCACTGAGTGACGTGGGATCCTGGTGCTCCCTCTTACCTGAGTGGCAGAAGAGATGGTCCCAACTCATCACTGTGCCTCAGGAAGGGGAGCTGGATCCTGCCAGATGATCTGCCGCACTTGGACCTTCTTCCCATCCCACCTCATGCTGAGCCAAGTTGCCATAGCTGGAGGCTCTTGCAGAATGGTATGTTCATGATCTGGAGAGAGGTAGTCTTCATCTTTGTGAAATGTCCATGTGACTTTTAGTCTTCTGCTGCCTCTCACACCTCATCAGCTAAGGTTTTGCCTTAGCAAAGAAGGCAGAGGATTGGGATCAGATGCCAGGTTTGGTCCCCCTTCTGCCTCTCTGCTAAGTGCTCTAGGTATTGATCAGATGGTGTTGGGTTGCACAAAACCCCACAGGTTGCATTTTCTTGAAGCTTGAGCTGAGAGCTGACTGCAGTACGTGAGAGCTGTGCTCTGTCTGCTCCATGTGCACACAGAAGTAAGAGAGCATGAGGAAGAGCTAAGTGTGAGCTCCTGGGGGTGTCTAGAAGCAGACGCTAGAGATGGGGTGACAATTAACAGAAGCAGCCCCTGCTGCATCAGTAGATAAGTTCTTCTGTGGTCCTGCCAACCCTCCTCTGGAGTCTGGATGTGTCATCTTTTAATGCCAGTCAAGATGTTTGGACTCCTGATTCTTAAATGAGCAGATACCTGTTTGCACTGTGCTTGCAATGCTCCTTTTTGCTTCTGGGCCTGCTTCCTCTGTTTTCCCTGAGGCCCACAGCTATGTGCAGCCCCTGCAGAGATGGGCAAGAAACCCAGGGGATGTGCAGTGCCCCACTCAGGGGACACCCCATAATGCACACAGCTTGGGAGCATCTCCAGAGGGGAACTGTAGACCAAATGGGGAAGTGCCAGGAAATCTCTCCCCAAGGGGATGGGGGATCTGTGTCCTCACAGATGTGTTAAGGAGCAAGGGAGCTCCTTGTTCCTTGTTAAAAGGGATCAAAAAGGAAGGAGGAAGATGAGAGGGAGATAGAGAACAATTCAGGAAAACATATTATTGACTGACTCCTAACAAACGGAGCTAGCTCCTAACCTGAACTGACATGGCACTGCTTTCATGTAGTGCAATGTAGCTGAGGGCTCCCTCTTCCCCTTACACAAAGGTGTTGGTTTCCAAGGACTGGAGCTTTTTAGGGCAATAATTAAGTTTTAAATGCAGAGATCAAATGTAGAATAAATATCTTTTCCAAAGCATAATCTTTCTTGCACGCTCATTGGAGAAGCAAAAGAGGGCATGAAGGATGGGGTAGGAGGAAACAGGCACTGGCTTCTCATTAGTGCTGAAGAGTGGTGTCTGGTACAAGGAACATGCACCTGGAGCATGTACCCCTCACTGTGTTTGGGCATTAAGCTTTATAATAACCTGGAGGGGTCCAAGCATGCATCTCCCATCTCCTGGGAGAAACCAACAAGTTACAGACTATTTCCAGAAAAATGAAATATTTTCTATTCTTTCTCTTATTAAATGGGAAACATACTATAGTGTGACCAAGAATTCCAAAATTATAGGGAACAAAAAGAAGAAACACAGGACAGCTTGTGTGGGTATCCCAGTGCTAGAACTGGGGAAATTTGGACCTTTTCCACTTTTTTTTTTTTTTTTATTCCAGTTATTGCCTAGCAGAGCCCTGAAAGAGGCACCGGCTTCAGCCACATGTGGTAAACACCACAGTCACTGAATCCACATCCCAGAGATTTGCTAGCACTGAGATTCTACCTCTTCTGGTCTCACTCTTCTTTGATACATCTAGGAAAGAGGATTTACAATTTTAGGAGAAGATAGATAACAAACACTTGGTCTGTTTTCTTATTTTCAAAGCCACTGTTTTTGAAAGTGGTACAAGAAGAATCTTTATCTCTCTCTTTCATGCCTTTATGAGCCAGTGGAAAAAGGGAAATACCAGGATGTCTTCACAGTGGAGAGAACTTTTCCTAAGGGCATGGTAGGGTTAAGATGGGTGGTTATTTGTGAAATTATTAACGTTCTTATGCAAATGAAATGTGAATCCTTGAAAAAAGAGCTATAGTGCCAGCTCAGTGAAACAAGACAGGGCAAGAATTAATTAATGAGATTGGCCCCACACTCCAGTTTGGCAAGATAATAACAGCTGAAAAGATGTAGGTAAACTTCCTGGGACTAGTATAACTAGTCTTTACTGGGGTGAAGCAACTAAATAGCAGCTTGCAAAAGCTATTTGACTGCTTTGTTGGCAGTCATGTATCTAATGGTAGCAAAGCAAATATAACTAATTCAACATATTTCTATTAGGGCCTTAGGAACAATTGCTGATGTGATATTAGATTCAAATCTGCTTAAACTTGCTGTCATGCCTCTATTTTTCATACTGTTAAAGGCTTGAGCTTCTTTTATGTATATGGAACGTTTTGATCCATCAGTGAGTTTTGCCAGTCAAGGCAAGGCAGTATTGCCGGAGTTCATGGTTTCCCCAGAGAAGCAGGCAACAGCATCCTGCTCACAGTCTGAGATGGGGGAACCTGAACCTGGTGGTTCTTGGCTCCTCATGGAAACAGCCCAGGCTGCAGCATGAGCATCTAAACCGCACAAATGCGTCATCTAAATGTGATCGTTGTGCTTGTTTTGGCAGCCTGGGGTATGGGTCCTTTTTGGGTTTGTCTGCTGTACTACGCTCAGCCTTGTGGGTTGAACCTCAGCCTCCTTTATTGTCGCTGGAGGTGGTAAAGCCACTGCCTGGACATCCTGGGCTCCTGCTCAGCAGCCAGTGGGTGCTGAGCACAATAATACTGCCATGTAGCTGCAGACATCGCCGCTGCCCTTCCATGCCCCGTGGGAGGCAGAGCGAGGGCAGCGTGGGCCTGCCTGGCGGCAGCTCTGTCTGCACACGCAGCTCGGTCAGCGCTCGCCCTGCCGCCGAGGCTGCAGGGAGGGCCCGGCCTGCGGGGGCCTCGCTCCTACACCTTTCATGCAGGGCAGCCCTTCTTCACACAGAAAGAGAATGCGGAAGGTCACGTGCGGCCCCAGGGCAGGCTTTAGTGGGAACCGGCCCTTTGTAGATCGCCAAGCGTGGACCTGAGGCGCAAGTCCTTGTTCTTCCGTGCCAGGAGACGTGTCGAGGGCTGGATCCCCCTCTCATATTGGGCTAGAGCAGAAGATGAGGAATGTCATTGCACTGACACCACAGATATGCTGAGAGAGAGTGTAAGTGTTCAAATACCAAGTCCACACAACAAAGGAAACAGTAGGACTGCCTTGCTGAAGACAAAACACGCACAGCTCTTTGGTGCTCTCTGCTACCCAGGACACAGCCTACAAACACCAGGGAGGGGATTTCAAAGCCTACACGCGTGTGAAGGAGGTGGCTCCATGGAAGCCTCCCCACTGAGCAGCGTCAGGGGTTGCAAGCCTGCCTGGCCGTGGGCTGGGGATCGTTCTTCCCATGCTCCACCAGTTTTGAGGGTGGAAAAAATTGAAACCCTTGCCCTAAAAAGTAAAGATAGCTCCAGTTTTGTGTATGGTGGAAGACAGACGGAGGAGCAGTGTGGGCACGCGAAGTGGGGCAAATCCCTTGTTTGATAACCGAAGCTGTAGGACGGATCAGGGCTTGTGGTGCTTGCATAAGGTCCACTGCACAGTGAGATATGATCCCTCTTTGCCTTCAAGAGCCTGCAAATGTGCTGAGGACTCTCCTGTAATCCAGTAAAACTAGACCGTCAGGATGCACAGGAACCCGTGAGTCATGCATGGGGCACCACACACACTCTTCATGGCTCTCAGGAACCTGCTGAAACTTATCAGGTCTCCTTTAGTTAAGATTTTACAGCTGTGCTGAAGCCAAATGGACAGATGGACATAAGTTACCTCCAGCATGAGCCACTCACTTCCCAGCGCACAAGGTTGGAGGTTGCCAGCCACATTGGCTGTGCCTCTGTCCCTAACACTTTGATAACCACAGCTTCTGTCTAAGAACACTTTTCGGTGTTACTACTAGTATAAAATATTTTGCTGCCATATAGTAAACCTACAACTCATTTTTACTTCTTTGTGGGAGTGTGAGTTCGCTTTCCCTTGCAGATCAGAGGACCATTTCCTAGATGGATTTAGAGACTGCCTCCTAGGCCCACCAGGCTGTACTGCACCAGCCCGCCTCACTGCGCTCTGCTGCGTTTAACTGGGGCTCCCCTGAGCTGCGGCTGCTGACGGAGCCTGCAAGGCACCTGCTGCACGGAGATGGCTGCACTGAGATGGCAGCGACGCCTTGGGCTTTTCTCTTAGCTGTGCCGAGTACATGACACATGTCACTTCTGCTCTCAGGAAACCTTTCTGTTGTGCCGCTCTCACTCTCCTTCTCTCTCCAGCCTCTTCTTCATGATCACTTGCCTTTTCTGACTTCTCAACTGGCTTTCCAGTTTGGCTTTTTACTTGCTAATCTCTTTACACACTGTCATCTTGTCGTCAGCTGCAGAATCTCCCCCAGAGTGAGCACAACACGCCAGCCGCTCCACTGACTTTCATCTCTGCTTTCTGCTCCTTTTCATCTTTTCTCTGCCCTGAACGCTTTCCAGTCTGTTTCCTTAAGTGCAGCCTGTCGCATACAAAGCCATAGCATTGTCTCTGACCTCGTTTTCCATCTCCATTAGTAATTTAGAGGCAAGCTTGAAATTGGCATTTAAGTATCACCTTTCAATTTATTCTGTTGTAAAGAGATTTCTGCATAAGCGAAGGGCTCGGGTGTAGCGATGGTCTGGACGTGCTCGGCGCCCACTGGGGCCTGGCCCCCAGCAGGACTGGAGCCATAAGCTGCTCGGTCAGCCTGGCTCAATCTCTGGTAACTCTTGCAAAAACTTGCAAGCAACTTTTCCAATTTATGTTTTAGCCTTAGAAATAAAGGCAATCCCCCAAGTATTTTCCCATTAGCTTCTCAAGAAAAGAGTGGTAAGAAAGGACATCAATTTTCCAAGTCAATTGTCTGTCTTTGTCTCAGGATCAAATACTGGATGTCCTAGCAATGGTGGTAGATGTTCCCATCACAGAAGCTGTATTGCCAGAGGCCAAGAGTGTTCTTCACTGCCACATTTTCCTTAGGTGCTCGCTATTTTCCTTTCAGATTTTGCTATAAAAGCCATTCACAGTCATTACAAGTGTCTGTCCCCACCTGCTATCACCTCCTGAATGCTGTTGGTCAGTGGTTCAACACAAAGTTTCAAACATGAGCAATAAGAGACAGTGTTTTATGCGTGATAGAAACTGTGCAGCTTGATCTCTGTGCAGGCCCAGATCCTCTTGGTGATCTGGGATATGCATATTCGAAATGAATCCTCTTTGCAGCTAGCAGATGGCGGTGGCATTTGAAATCTGAGGTACATATAGAAAAATATTGAGAGTTCAGGAGAATGGCAAGAGACTATGAGCTTGTGTCTATTGAAGAAGGAGGTAAAATAAACAGAAATCTGTTAAAAGCATCTCAGACCTGAGCACAGAGTGCTTCATCTCATTGAGTTTGGTTAACATGGAATTTAAATACTCATGAAAATGCTTTTCTTTTGGTGTGCTTTGCATAGTAGGTGATCTGTGAAGCTTTGGCACACAGGCAGACGTGTACGCTACCGAGAAACAGATGTTATAGAAGAAAGGTCAAATGATAATAGTTCCTGCTGGTTGTCACTGGGATATGTGGAGACATTCATGACAGCACTGTTATATTTTCCTACAACAGAAGGAGCAGCTCATTAATTTATTCACTTCCCTTTTAATTAGAAATATCCTCCTCCAGCTCACGTACAGTAGAAATGTACTCCTTCAGCTCACATTTCTTTCAGGTTATTTTTCTTCATTTTTCTTCATTTTCACTACAATATCTCTTTGCTACAGCAGCGCTGCATAGCAGTCCTCACACTCAGCAATGCGTGTTGGCTCTGGTTTTGATGATTAACCAGTACTGGAAGAAGAAAATTTCCCTCTTACCTTCCTCAACGGCGGTGCCTGTTGTGGCCCATGTGCAGACTGCAGCAGCCCTGGCTAAGGACCCAGCCGCAGCAGCAGCCACAGCTGGAGGAGCAGAACGGAGCTACATGTTGCTCTCTGCTGGTAAAGTGAGGGAAGACTCATAGATGCAGGGTGTTTTTTTTACATTTGCTTCTGGGCTTTTTAGTTCTTCTGCTCAAGCAGGATGTTAATATTGGCAGGTGCCTTTCTGGACGCTAAGACTTGGCCAGCCACAGACATCAAGAAGTTGTGAGATGGGGAGTGGGGTGTCCCCAGCCGTGGTGACGCAGGAGGAACTTCTGGAAAATCTTTCCACAGCGCAGGGGCGAGGAAGAGTTTCTCAAAATTTATATACACTTATGAGCATACGTATATAAATACACACACACAAACACACTCACATAAGTATATATATGCATGAGATACATTTTCTGTTCCCTTCTGCAATACATATATATGTTCTGTTTTCTGCAGAGTTTCAGCATTTGAGAGAAACTGAATCTCTCTTTCACACTTTTCTAGATCAGGGAGAAATTTTAAGTAGAAACGTTATGTAATTGACCCTGGCCCCTGTATCTGTTAACAACCCTTAGCAGAAAGGCTATGCAAATCTTCCTGAAACATATTCATGCAGCAAGGCAGGATTATGTGGCAGGACTTTGCCACTTACGTGCAATGTCAGCGACAGTCATGTTTTTCCATGCATTATGGAAGGGAGGTCTCCTGGACTGCTGGGGAAAACAGAGCTCCAAAGATCCACATGGTGCCACTACACAGCGCGGCCTTAACAGAGTCCGGGAGACCAGGGCTGTCAAAAAACATGACCAGTCCAGTCCAGCTCCTCTACATCCACTGTCCCCTTGGATTCAGTGCAGGAGTTTAGGCTCCTGAACAGGAGTACTGAATGCTACAGGAACAACTTTTTTAATGTTACTATAAAGCTTAATGCCCAATAGGGGACACTAAGAAGAGGAGTATACTCTTACATAGAATATTTCACCTTGATCTTACTGCTTTAGGTGAGGAAAGGTGACCCTGCGACACCTGTGGGCCCTACTATATTAACCTGAGACACGAGTTTCAGGTTCATGCCCTGCCGCAGGTCTCCTCAATGGCCCTGATGTACTGTGGGCCTGCCTGGTGGGTGTAACGCTGATGTCACACCTCATGAGTTAATACGGAGGTAAATGCATGATGCATTCGTTGCTGTTACGGGGATTTCAGATTGACAGCACACCCTGGGGCAAGAGGCTGCCTCATCAGCACAGTTTATTCAAAGGCTGTATCGCTCCCAGCAGCAGAACTGCAGCAGAGGTTGCTGAGGTTGGATACCAGGAGAGACCTCTGCGCTCCCGGACACTGAGCTCTGGGAGGCCAAGGGCAGCCCACGTGGAGGGTCCCGCTGCTCCTGCTCATGCTGGAGCGTGAGGGTCGTCTTCCTCTTCGCCATGAGCAGCCGTGCCCTCGTTACTGCAGGTGGGACACCACGGTCCCTGCTTCAGAGGACATGGGGAGTGCAGGGGCCACATCACGCACAGCCTTGCTGAACAGCAGCCCCCTCTGACAAGGGCTGGGTTGTTTTTCCCTTAGACATAAAGTGTTTGGATCCTTGCAAGCACATCTTGCAAGCACAAACTTGAACCTAAGTTGTAATTGTCTCCCAGGACAGGCTAGAGGGATCCCACTGCCTTCAAAGGCAGTGTCCAGGGAGGACAGGGATTCCCGGATTGCACGGGGAGCTGCTGCTTTCCCAAGGCAATCTTTCCCTTTCAGCATCTGCTGCTGCAGCTATCAGCTTCCTGGCTGAGTTACTATGGTAATAAGAGTATATTGCGGGCACAGCACTTCTGCACTGCAGCCAGGGTCACGGGAGAGGCAAAACCAGCAGGGCAACCCGCCTCACTGCACACCCATGTCACGAGGGTGGGAAACAACCGGAAAGATCTGCGAGCCCTCATGTCTGCCGTGCCCACTGCCCTCCATGCCCCATTAACCAGGGCGGCCAGGCCCGGCCCTCGCTGCCCGCTTCACTGAGTGCACTCCGAGCCGGGGGCTTCTCCCGCCTCTGGGGACATCCCCCGCAGCCCGGCCTCTGCCTCGCGCCGCGCCAGACCCCTCAAGGGAGGTCAAGGCGATTCCGTGTACGCAGGAGAGCAGCAAGGCAGCTCGGGGCTGTGGGGCCGGGACCACTAGATGCTCTTCCTTTGCCTGCCGCAGGCGTGCACTGTCTCTGACGGAGCCCATCTGGCAGGGTCTGGAAACTCATGGAAAATCCTTATGCTGGTAAGAGCTCCCCCGTGGCTTGGGGTGTTAATGCCACTTCTTACAGAGACAATAAATGCCTGTGTGGGACCATGGGAAGAGCACCCTGAGGTCCTGGCCTTGCAGCACCGAGCTCTGTCTCCCAGCCCCACAGTGCTTCAGCCAGGCTATTTGTATTGCTTTGGCTGCAGATTTTACTGACTATTCTTATACTGTGTTAGTGCTTGCTCCCCGTTATGAAGGAATTTAGACTTGCTCAACACATGTTAATGATTCTCTGCTGCACAGCATTAATCAGAGAGAGGCACATGCAGTCAGAGCTGAGGCAGCTCAGCCTGCGCATGGGCCCCGAGTCGATTTGCTAAGAATAACATCAGAGCGATGCAGGGTGGCAGGACCAGGCACTGTCAGTTTTTGTAAGGGAACTTTTAAGAGCCTGCACTGGTTTTATTCTTCCTTTGTATTTGACTGAGCAGTCAATCAGGAACAGTTTCTAAGTCACCATTGCAAATAGCCAGAAAAGGAAAATCCAACAAGCTGTCAGGACTGGTTTTCCTAGAAAGATGAGTACAAAAGGCAGTTCTTATTTACATTATTCATGCATTTTTTTTTTTTTTTTACTTTTGAAAGATTCGCTTGGGCATATCATCTAGTATTTCCAATCAAATAAGGTAATTTCTCTGTAAATCATTCTGTTTACCATTAACCACTGCCTTTTTTTTTTGCATCTGCTAGAATTGCTATTTAACCAGTCTTCAGGAAAATTTAAGCTACATTGGTATATTGACACCATCTGGAAGAAGAGAACCGCGTGAATTAGCCCCCCTTGGTTACTGAAATCCCTCAGAGTCAGGTGAAACGTGTCTGAATGCAAACTCCACATTCATTTCAGTTCCCTGCCCAGAGGGAGAGAACTGCTGGCAACACTTCCAGAATGAAGAGCCTCCAAATCCTGAGGTTTTTAAAAGCAGGGATATAGTTTTAGTTCTCTCATTTGCCTCCCAATTTGTGACTTTTATGAGGAGATGTGAATTTATGAGAAATGCAAGGACCAATCGCCCCCACTTTCCATTCCCTCCATGCAGGGGTCAAGGTCTGTTGCCTTCCTCCGCGTAGTCCGCTGCAGGAACCAGCCATGGGAGACTGGCGCCAGCTGAGCCCTCATCGGTCTCCTCACCCAGGACTCAAAGAGGCCTTGGACATATTTTAAGCCACCCTTCAAATACCAGAGCAGGGGAAAGGGCAGCCCAAGGTCAGACTGTGGTGCTGCATGCTTAAATGAAAGTTTAGCCCAATTTGGGAGAGCTGATGGATAGCAGGTGAGCTCGGGGAAAGAGCTGGAGACCATTTAGCTGAACATTCAGGCAGCAATGGGAAACCACAGACTATCAGTCCAGCATCAGACAAGCTATCATTTATCCTCCAGTATAACTTCATCTTGCTCTTCTATGTGTGGTTAAGAGAAAGAATTACTATAGTAGTAGGGATTTCATTTGCACTTAAATGAATTTTTAAACCTCTTCTTGTTTAACCTCCCTGACAGAAAAGGAATGTCTGCTTGCAGAAAAGCTGAAAACTAATAAATAATATAGACACTGAGTGTTTCACCTTGGGAAAGGTCACATTTTATACATCAGTCTGCTCATCAAATTAAAGTTTCTATTTGAAGGAAGGCAGATTATGTGGATTCAAGGACTAGTAGCAGAACTGATTGTTGGAAAGGTCTGTGAGTTAAAACAACAGCGCCAGAGAGCAGAGCGATGTGACTGAGCTTCCTCCTTGACTGCGGCACTCTTATCTCTTTGGTGCTTAACCCAAATAATTATTAATATATTTGTAATGCAGCACAGTTATTGAATCTTTAAGGCCTGGAAGTTCTTTTGCACTAGTGCCTGTGAGGATTGCCACAGAAAAGGGATGGCCCAGGCAGGCCCGTGGGGCTGGCAGAGGGATCAGCGGGGTCCCTGGGGCTTCCTGGGCTCCGTGGCAGATATGCCATGGGGAGAGTCATGGGATGCAGACTGGGGTCCAGCACGGTCTGTGCTTGCCACCATCATGAGGGTGGGCAGGGGATGTTGTTTAATTTCTGAGTTTGTAATTAGGGCATCATATTGCATTTATCTTACTCTTGTCCTGTGTTTAAGGTGATTGGGGTGCTCTTTACTGGTGCCAATGTATTCCAGTAAAGCTGCGTGGTGGACGTCCCCACTGAAATGAGGATACAGCAACCTCAGGAACTGGCTGTGCTTCCTGCAAGGCTGTCAGTCTAGGGGCTGACAATGGAGAGAAATCTTCCTTGAAGAAGACTGATGAGCATCCATTTGGCGGAAAAGCACAGAATATGAAAAGACAACCCATAATACTGGTTGAATCTTTTGCTGCAGCAATCTATGTAGAAACATAAGTTGTTCATCCTTTTCTTTTTTTTGCTTGGTCCTTTTTGAATGCTGCAGCCCTACTGCAGCGTTACTGCAGCCCTACTAGCTGCCTCAGCCATGTGTGCAAGAACAGACCCGCTCTTCTGGAAGATTATCACAGAATCACGGAATGGTTGAGATTGGAAGGGACCTCTAGAGATCATCTAGTCCAAACCCCCTGCTCCAGCAGGGACACCCAGAGCACAGGGCACAGGGTGGCATCCAGGCGGGTTTGAAGATCTCCAGAGAAGGAGACTCCACAACCTCTCTGGGCAGCCTGTTCCAGGGCTCTGTCACCCTCACAGGAAAGAAGTTCTGCCTCACAGGGAGATGGAACTGCCTGTGCTTTTATTTATACGCATTACCCCTTGTCCTCTCACTGGCCACCACCGAGAAGAGTTTTGACCCATCCTCTTTACATTTTCCCCACAGGTATTTGTACGTATTGATCAGATCTCCTCTCAGTTTTCTCTTCCCTAGGCCATACATGCTCAGCTCGCTTAGTCTTTCCTCCTAAGATAGATGCTCCAGTCCCTTAATCATCTTTGTCACTGTAAATATGATATGCATGTGCCAGCCAATGCGCGTGTTTAACGCTCAGACAGAGCCACAAGAGCAAGTGTGGTGATTTAATAGAGCACAAGAGATTTCACAGTAAGGTGCTGAAATCTCTGCTTGCACTTTTGATGGTCCAAACAAATGTGCACCATAGTCATACATTTTCTCAGTGCATCACTTGTCTTACAGACAGGCATAAAGGCTTTATATTCACACACACACATATACACATATATGAATACATGTATACATACATATGTGTGTATACATATATGTATATATGTATACATGTATACATATATGTGTATATGTGTGTATCTATATTGCATTTATGCCACTCTCCTGTCATAACAGCAAGACAAAGTAGAGTAACAAGGGCCTGTGTCAACTCACAGCACGACCATAAATTTGAGGATCCTTCCAAGGCAAGTTAAAACAAATTAGTAATTATCATGAGTGGCAGGTACTCTGCAGTCACCAGTGAGGAACCTGCTGATGAATACTAAAAATCTCTTAGCGGAGGAGTTACAACTCTGACTGTCAACAGGCTTTAATTAGGCAGTGCTAAGTGAAATGGCTTCTCCTCAGATATACTCCCCTGAGAATCTGCGGATCTTGATTTTCTCAAAAAGGAAAGAGATATAAAAGGGCTGCTCCTTGCTTGTGCTGTCGTGAGGCCTAGAGATGCCTGCCAAAATGGGACTCAAGTGCAGTGGGCACAAGACTCAAGTGAGAATGGAGTTAGCTTGCTTCTTAAATCCAAACTGTGACACTTTGTATTCTTCTTTATGCCTTTTTTTTTTTCCCCGGGACTCCAAGCACCTCACATGTACCAGCAGAGTTACGCCTCTCAAACACCCAGGAGTATTAATCACTTGGAAGATGAGTTAATAATCCCTGAGTTGTTGAGACATGCTGAAGGACAAGCTGATAAATTTTCATTGCACAGTGGGGAAGTTTTCCTCTGGCTGGGAGATCAGGCTGATGACAAGTTCAGAAGTCTCCAGGGACACAGATGAAGAGACAGAAGTTTTCTTTGTGAGCAGGAACAGTTACTTATAAATAAAAAAACTCCTATGGAAAAGACAAGCAGTGTCAAGAGACTCATATCTTTCTGCTCAGAATAAATCTTAATGCATAAAGGCTAATTGTTGTTGCATAATTTCTCCAGTGTCTGAAACAAGCAGGTTTTTCTTCAACATCATTTCACTATTTTATACAGTTTAAAGAAAACAAACATCCGTGAAACATTCATGGCTGGGAATAGCTCTCCATCTACCTCTCTTCGTTCAGGATATTGTAACTCTGATCTTGTTATTTACAGATGAGGCCGCTTCCTGCAGGGAATATATCTGAAAGAGACTCATCTTTGAGGGTGACAGCCAGGCTGGAGTAGAACTGGGCTGGGACATCCCTGCCAGAGCAAAGCAACAGCAGGTGCAATAATAGCAGCTGAGAAGGATAACAAACTACCATTGGTTAAGTCAGCTCTGCCTGCAACTTTGAAATCAGCCTAACTTCATCCTCTGTGCTTCATTTCCACAATAATAGAAGACATCAGTTTTCAGCCCAGCTTCGCGCTGTTGTCCTGGGAACGGGAAATTTCCACTCCCTCCCCAAGATGCTGATCTGTTGACTCATTTTTCAGGGGAGCTGATGTCAAACCTCGCTGGGTGTGTTGCTGCCACGTCGTGTTTGTGCAGGAGTGAGGCTGAGTTTTGTGGTCAGCTTCCTATGTCCCCCTCCTATCTGAGAGTAAAGGGCCTTTGAGAAGAAGGAGTTGGTAAGGTAGGAGACACCCGGAACCTCTGCTTCTTCTCTCTGTGCAGGACTTGAAGCTTCGAGGCTAAGCTCTGTACGGGACCTTTCCAAGGGTTGGTGCTTCACCCCCAGGTATTCCCTGCAAGTGATGTGCTCGCCCTCAGGACTGAAGATTACTATTTTAACCCTGAATAGCTCCAGATGGGGAGGCTCTGAGAAGAGATTTGCTGTCAAGGGGGTGCTTATGTATGGCCTGTCTTATATTCAGCTATAAAGCAGACTGTGTTTGTCCCAAACCTGAGGAAGGCAATGGAAAAAGTACAGTTGGGAGAGACACGAAGGACTGAATTAACCTAAGGGTAAATAACTGCAAGGGAATTCAGACTTCCACATCTTTTACTGCTTCCTTTCGTGTCTCAGAGAGCTGCCACCCACCAGGGGTGGGAATATGTTTTCACTATCACTACACCTGGGTGGAGGACAGTAGAAAAGCAGCTTCTTCCTATGAGTCAACATGCACCTAAGAGAGGTTCAGTATCACTAGCAAGGAGTCTAGCAAGTCTGTTTTCTTCTTCCACCTGGCAGTTTGATCCATGTTCCTCTGTCACCATTTCTGATGGATTCATTTCACGTAAAATGAAAGTGTCTCTCATGAGGGTTTAAAAGGCAACAAATAGCGAGGTGGTTGCTGGCAGTACAGAGCAGACGGCCTCAAGCAGGGGTTCTGCTGCCAGGGGTTAGTTACTATCTGGTAGGAGGAGAAACTCAGCTAGGCAGCAGTCTGGGTCCTTGTGTTTCATATGGCCGAAATATTTCCACAGCATAAATGATAACGTGTAGCCAGTGTTGACCACCACCACAAGGAAAGAGCAGCGGTGTGTCCCAGTATGTTCACGTGCCAGTTTGGCACCACCCACACGTGTGTGCGAGAAAAAAAGGTCTGGAGATGATGCCTGCACAGGCTGGGACAACTACAGCTGCTGGAGGGGTAGAGGTTCATTTTCAAATGAAAAGTGGGAATATGGCACTCATCTGAGTAAGCAAGGAAAAGCTCCTGCATGGGACTCTTACACCTCTTACTGCCTTGCAGAGCTGCTTACTGCTCCTCTTTGCTCCTGCGCCACTTTCTAGGAAAGCTGCAAAAGTTCTCTGCATTCTCATAATGCCCCCACCAGCACTTCTGAGCAACCTGCACTATCGCAGCTCCCATTAAGCCATCGCAATACAAAGGAAAATCTCCAGATGACAGGCAGTGCTTTTCACGGCACTCCTCCTTGCATGAGTAAGAACAGCCTGGGCTGTGTGTGGTGGGGAAGCGTATCTGAAACCTGTGAATCATACAGGAGTGTAACAGGCAGAATGTTCTTTTATATTTCTGTGGAGAAAATGACAAAGTAGAGAGACTGTAAAAGCATCTGGGATCTCCACTTTGGCTCTCTGTTAGGCCTCGGAGGCCAAGCTCTGTCCGTGTCCCACCAGTCTATACCCCAAGAAGCAGCTGAGATTAAAGACAAACCCATTAAGGACAATATGTAAAAGCTGAGGACCCAACCTTTATTAGGCTTTGTGCTCCACAACTGTGTTCAATCCTCTCGCTCTTATACAAACAGACACATAGATGTGATCTGGTAGCATTTCAATGCTTCTTTTACATGAACTGTCCTGCAGGCTTTCATCCCTCAGGTGGCAAGACACACCTGCCTCCATCAACATGGTCCTTAGTCCAACAGTGCATTGTCTCATTCTGCTGGGCCCTGTCCAGCTCAACCTTCCTTTCAGAGCAATCTGGCTCTCAAGTAAGAGTTTTCAGTTATAGTAAAACAATCTCCAAGCAGAATTCAAGAAAAGAAAATCTATTCCTTTCCCCTTAAGGACCTAACTCTTTCACTCTCCCAGTCAGTGAAAGACTTACTGTAAGGGCAGGGGTGGGAACTGAAGGATGCAAGAGCTTCTGCTCCTATCCTTGAAGGTAAACACCCTCATTTAAAGGCAAGTTAATATGCAGTTTAGAATCTAAAACAAAAGAAAATTTAGTGAAAGAAATCCCTAACACTTTTTTTTGCTACATTTGCTATATTTTTAATGCAGCTTAGTTATGCTCAGAGGTGATAATTGAGTCAGATGGCTACTGTTCCTAAAACTCTGTTACTACCTTCAGCACCTGTAAAGCTGGTTGAAAGCAGTCCTACCACAGAGCAACTGCTTTGGGCCAGGTGTCGGGGAGAACTGGGCTGCTTGGGTATCCACCCAACACCTTCTGGCTGTGGATAATTCCTCAGCAGATACAAGCAGGATTCAGCTTTCTGAAGCTACCAAACTCCTTTGCTGTGTTCTCTGGACATTTGACTTTTGTTCCTTTTTATAGGACTGAGGGTAGCACTATACTTTCATTGACACTGGTCTCACCTGCTTCTGCAGCAAAATCTGGCTCATCTAGGATTACCCTTCACAGAATCATAGGATCTCTGAGGATCTCTGGGAGCATCTCTGGCTTCCTGCTAAGAGCAGGGTCAGCTGGAGCAGGTTGCTTAGGGTTGTGTCCAGTCAGAAATGGAGAGTTCCCAAGAATGGAGGAGTTCCCAAGGATGGAGACTCCACAGTTTCTCTGTGCAACCAGTTCCAGTGTTTGACTGCCTTCACAGTAAAATGTTTATTTTTTATGTTTAAGTGGAATTTCCTATATTTCAATTTATGTCCATTTCCTTTTGTCCTGCCACTGGGTACCACAAGAAGAGTCTGGCTCCATCCCCTTCATGTTTATCTTTTAAAATCCTTGTTTTTCCCTAAACAAGCAATACTGCCCTATATTGCTGGGAGGGCAAAGCTATGGCAACCACTTCCAACTCACAGCTCTCATTCATTTAAATGTTTGTTTTTAGCTAATAATTACTTTAAGCGCTACCTTTGTTTAAATCTGGATTTTTTAGCATTGAAATTAAGACCTTTAAAAGCACCTGCAAAGGACTCAATTGCAATTAAGACCCAAAATCTTCAATATGCTTCTGTTCTTCCTTGTACTTCATTTGCACTTGCAAATTTCCATCTGAGAATGCTGTAAAAATGCCAGCTCAGTATGAAGTAGCTCTCGCACACCAAAGCCAGGCTATAACGATGTGGAGCTGATTTCTAATGACAGCCACAAGTTGGCATGTTTGCAACCAGTCAAGAAGCATCATTCACTCATTCAGCTTTCAACACATGCTTATTTGTAAAGTGTCTCCAGGCTGTTCGGGTAAAGAAGAATCTAAACTGAATTGAAGTTTATCCTTGCATTTATGTTGTCACAGAAAAATATCATTTTTTTCCCCTAGACAGCATTTCTAATGTCTGTCACCTTTCTATTTGTGTAGCCCAGACACCAAAGCTCCCCTGACATCCTGCCTCTTATGCACAGGAGTTCTTGGGAGCCAGCCACTGGTAGGTATTTCTCAGGCAAGACAGTCAGTTTAGCAGTTTTAGATGCAGTATTACAAAACAACCTTTACAATTAAAACTACTTTGATGAACAATATTGAGAACATTCTGGAGTGTGTTCAAGACTGAAGCTTGAACCAGAAATGCAGAGGATGGGCTCTTATTAATAGTGAAGAAATGTTGTTTCTTTAATACTCTTTATTATGATGTTTAACTCTAAAAAATTCCTGAACCAGAAAAAGCCTTGAATTACAGATTTATCGAGAAACATTTTGAACATGTTTGCTGGCCAATATCCACCAGAAATGATATGACAACTGGGGAGTTTCACATTTGGAGTCTAAATATATTCTTAACGAGATCATGTTTCTTTACCAGTATCATGTTAAGAAATTAAAAAGTTCTTCCTTTGCTTGGATACATTTAAGAAGACAGTAGAGTCTCCCTTAGCCTTCATTTTGAGGGGGCTAGACAAGCCCAGTTCTTTTGTCCATTGTCAGTAAAATGTAATCTCCATTCTCTCAAATACTTCTGAAGCTTCCTCAGCACCTAGTGCAGGTTTGAGTCCCTCCTTCCTAAGCGTAGGTCCCCTGAGTTGCACAAATCAGAGTTCTGGGTATACATGCCTGGGTATACATCAATACTGCTCTATTTTAGAAAGACTTTTTTTTTTTTTTTTGCTACATACAATACCTACTTACTTTTTTCATGACCAGCCCATCACAGTGATGATAGGACAAGCTGGTACCCTCTTTCCTTCCCCTCTGCAGTCCTCCCAGAACTACAGGCTCTAGGAGCAGATGGCCTTAAGGTCAGGACTAACCTTATGTCACTCGAGCTGCCAAAATAGTAGGTGTCCCCGCTAGCTCTTCAGCGGGAGGGCAGAGACATCTCCCACAAGTGACTCACCCCGGAGAGCTGTCTGAAGAGGGCAGATTGAACTGCCTCCAGGATGCTTGTCTGTCCATGTCAGTGGTAAGGAAGACTTGATAACTGGCTTGGTTCTGGCATCGAACACCCAAACAGCTCCCATCAATCCCGCATGACTTGCACTCTGCCCTGGGAAATGCCACCTTATCTCCACTGCTCTGGTACCAGGGACAGACAGCACTTTCATGATTCCTCTTCCTCGCTGACAACACCTTCAAACTTCATTAGAGTGTACCATGGTAATAAATTAAAATCCCACAACCTTGAGGAACTTCAAAAAAAAAAAAATTCCTTCACACTCTATGGTTCCCCCAAGCTAATCTATGCTGGCTCTTTATCCACATGGATGTCCAGTTCCAGTGGTATTTTTTCCTGTCTAAGGCAGGTGGTCAAATCAACATAATTCAGAAAATCGGTGCGTCAGCATTACTGTGAAGCTTGGAGTCCAGGTAGAGGATATTCCTGGAAAATCAACAAGAGATACCAGCTGCATTTGTCATAATCATTTTCTCTTATATCATTTTCTACTTACCCTCATGTTTTAGTTATTCTATCCTTCTACATTTGTTCTAAAGATTGCCCACGACTGAAGAGACCGATGAGTCTCTGACTGCCAAGATAATCTTTGTCTTTTTAATGAGCCTAGGGGTGGTGCCTACTGTTCTGCTGTCAGATGGGAGCCCTTCAAGCTCAAGAGATTCAGAAAATCCCTGATCCTGGAACAGCACTTTCATGGATCAATTCTTAAAAACTGTCAGTGTAGATTATTTTATTTCTTTTCCTCAATCTGAGCACACTAAATGCTCGGAATTTCTCTCCTATTTCACTTGTAGTTATTCCCTGCCAGCTCTCCCAGCCTCATCTTCTTGTCTAGCAACACTGGGAAAGCAACTGATCCTTCAGTTTTGGGGTTGCATGGCTTTACAAAAGCCATAGTAGCTTTCCCTCTGTAGAAAAACATGACCAGGAGGGGACAGTGCTACATACAGGACTTTTTTCCTATTCATTTGTTCACTTAGCTAAAGCACTTTAACATTTTGCAAATACATACAACTTTCATATTGCTGGACTTCAAGACAGAACTGAGGAGCCCTGCTAACTTGAGGCTGAAGACAGCACACTAAATCCTGGGGAAGCTACTGGTAAAGTACCCAAGGAAGCGCTAATGCCTGGGAATAAGCGTAAAACCCTGTTTAAAGCCTTCAGCTTAGGGCAGGGTAAGAGGCAGGAGCTCACACATAGCTGTGGATTTACAAAAGGAGTGAGTGGGAGGGCTAGGGCTCTTTTCACTATAGAGTCTTTCCTGTTAAGGGTCTGCTTTTGTGCCTAGCAAAGTCAGCAGTAAAACTCCCTTTGGCTTTGACAGCATCCTGTGTTTGCAGAGTGCTTTTTGCTTGCTGGGAGCTGAACAGAGCTACATACCTGCCCTTTTCCACAGGTATTACTGCCTGTTGGGTGCCAAGGAAAGGTATTGGATTGTCAGACCGGCCCTTACTCACTACTAATGGCACCGTAAGAGGTTCCTAAAAGCCCACAGCGGCTTAAATGCCCATACTCACCTTCCACGGCCTATACTCCCCGACTGTACTTACAGCCAGCATTCAGGGAGCTCGGTGAGGGCAAGTGTTCCGTCTGAATCTGCGTCTCTGCTAGAAAGGAGCATTCTGCACGTGTGCTTTGTATTGATCTGCTGTCTAGGTTTACTACCCATGAGATTGCAGTGCTTCCAAATCAGGTGCTTTCAGGCATTGTCACAAGGTATAAGGGTTTCCTCCTTTTCTCAAGTGTAGGTTTTATGTCAGATAAGGCAACAGACCTGTGGTAAATCATCTGTTGCTAACTAGGTGGAAAATTACATCAGCTGATTCACTACTCTAAGACTTATTGGGATTCTAAACTTGTACCTTAGCTTTATTAACCTTTGGCCTCGTCAAATGTGTGTCTTGTGAAGTCTTGCACATCCAGACTAGCTGGTCCTTACCCGTGCATTGACTAGAAATGCATTAGCTGCTTTGCAGAACGCTGAAGTTAACTCTGAGACTCTCACCTGGGGGCAGTGGCTCCTGCAGCTGCAGCACAGGGGCAGTTCTGCCTGCTGAGCGCCTGCGGGGCTGTGCTCGTGCGCGAGCAACGCGGCCAGAGGCAGCTCTACACGGCCGTGATTGAGCGCGAGCAACGCAGGCAGAGGCAGCGGTACACATCCGGGCGCTGAGGAACGCCACCCCGGCAGCTTCGCTTGCAGCTCGCTGGCCTGACCTGCTCTATCATCTCCCGGGCCTAATTTGCCCAGCTGATGGCTTCATGCCCCATGCTCTATGGGGGTCTGGAGACACCTAGAAAGGGACCGCGACAGGACCAAATGCGCTGTCTCTGGTGACCTCTTGTAAACAGTGTGCAGGCTGCAGCCACGGTGGGTTTGTTCCTCAGTCAAATGTGCTCCATCAAGGCACTGAACAGTAAGAGGGAGTTCCTGAGAGCAGCCACATTGAAAAAATACCAGGATTAGGGAGAGTCTCAGCGGGTAGGAGAGATTTTCAGTGGTGAGCAACATACTGCAGTGCATCAGAAGAGCCCACCTCATTTGGAGGCATAAAAGTGAAATAGGTACATATGGCTTGTTATTTCAATATAAGAAAGAGCACATGGTTCCTGCTCATGGGATAATAAGATATCTCAATCATGGAAAATACCTATACACTATTTTGTCATGTTTGTAAACTAGGTAATGGAGATGTTTTTGCATCAAATATCCACACAGGACATAAAGGAAGACAGGCTATTTGTAAAGTTAATCTTTTACAACCTTATAGCTCTAGTAATACTGTAATGTAAATGCAGTAGCCAGTATGATATGCTTTGCTTTGTGAAGCTTAGTCACATATATTGCTGCCAAATGCATATGCAAATTTTATAATTTTTCAAAATTATTAAAGCATATACTTGGAAAGAGAAGAAAAAAAAAACTCTGCTGTCTGTCATTTAGCTGTTGCTATGGTTGAGATAATAAGAACTGCTTCCACGGCTTGTTTATCACTTATGGGGGAGATGGGCTGTAAATTGCCTCTGATTTACACTACAGCAGTATCCTGAGGCCCCGGTTGAAGACTTGCTTCCATGGTACTGGGATACAAGGTGAGCATTGCCCAGCACCTGGCTCCTCTCTATGCACATTCCTCTCTTGTGTGAATTACGTGCAGTTTTGATTCTTGCTCGCTGTCCTTTTGGAAAGCGGAGTGGAATTCAATGCTTTGCTTTTATTAAAGAGCAATGATCAAAATCAATATTTATTTCAGGGATGACAACATTTACTTCCAGTTATGATTTCTGGTCTGCTTGAACCTCATTTTGCTTTAGTCTGTCAACTGGTCTGAAATTTTCTCAGTAAGAGAAACTGCCAAACCAGCAAACTAGTATCTGGAACGAATGCACAGACCTCCAGCCTAGCAATACATCAGCATGATATGACTCCAATCAGCTTGGCTCATCCTGTCGTTTGGGGCTCCTGTGGGCTCCTTGGGAATGTGCCCCTCTGCCCCCAGCTACACTTGAGGGTTTATGCGGGACTATTCAAGGATGTTAATGGATCAGAAGCCCCTTTTAGGATACACTTGGGGAGCAGAATCCCTTTACCATAGGTATGGGACAAACACAGAGAAGAGCCAGCTCCTGCCCCAGATATTTTACATCCAGATGAATCAAAGCAGAGAACAGAAGGAGAAATGAGTCCATTGGGTGGAAAACTGAGGTGTCCTCCCTACTGCCAGGTCAGCCTCCTGGATACTACACAGCAATGCCTAACAGTGGAGCTCTAGTTATTGATTTATTTTGTATAAAAGGACAAATGAGAAATTGTTTATTTTTCTATAAATTGTGTCTGAAAGAGAGAGCAGAAAGGCAATAGTAAATGTGCCAGGTGCTGGCATACAGGAGAGGGTGCAGCTAACTCAGAATAATATCCTGTGGGTCCAGGAAAGAATCAGTGCAGAAGTCGGTGCCTACTGTCAGCTAAAACTTCTGCAGCCTCCCCTGCAGAGAGCCCTGGTTGAAACCTGCATGATCCTCGATCTCACTGGAAGCAAAAGCTGAGGAGAAAGCCTCTGTCTGCCAGGGTAGCTAACTGGGGAGACCTCGCGGAGCAGCAGCGTCTCTGGGCAGCCTTGTGCTCTAGCCAGTCTCAGGCTGCAGCGCTGGTCGCTCCGAGCCAGAGTTTTGTGCTATTGAGCAGGAACAGCATGCAAGCTCTCTGGAGCTCTTGCCACGGTTTGTAACTGATTTGTCATGAGGACTCCATGGAAACATGATTATATGAATTTGCTTGAAAGGGAACTGGTCAACTGACAGCATTTTCTCAGCTGTCAGTTTGTTCTAGATATAGGATTATTCAGCTCTTCGTTCCATGGCCTGTGATGCATATTTGGGCTGCCTTCCCAACATAATCCATTCTTCGTTTCCATGTGCCTTATGTCTGTACAGAAAAGAAAACCCGCAGCTCACTGAGAACTGGTGTTTCAGGGCTTGAGATCTGTCCCTGCAGGCCAAAAAGGCACCTCCTTATGGTGGCGTAACCTGCCTCAGAAGCCAAACCGAGGTGTCCACCATCTGCTGTGCCACGCTCCACCTTGCTGGCCCTTGTCAAAGACCCACTGCAGAGGTTTGCCAGACCTCTGCTACCATTTTCAGTTTGTCCATCTCTAGCTTCACACAAACTGGTATTTTTTTCTTCTCTGTCCACACAAGGCAGTTCCCCCAAACATATCATTTATTTACTTCCCAAACCCGTAAGATTTCCACTGACCGAGAGCAGCTCATGTCCACTGCCCTGACCTTCCCGACAGCTGTTTCCCTGCTGGAGGTACAGCAATTTCATCTGTTACACATATGTCTCCTGCGAACTCCAAATCCACTGCATAAAAATATATATATATAAAATTTTTTTAAAAAACCCACAACAACTGAATGCATATAACAAGGAATGGAAATAAAGGATTTCTTCAACATAAATTTAGTCACGAGCCTCAGAACTAAAGGCGTGGAGCGGTAAGGAAAGCTGACAATGCAACAGCGAGTCTCTTGCTGCCTCTTACCAGAGATGGCAGTGCACGACCGGGCTGCGAAAAGCAGCGCGGTGCCGGTTCCACACAGCGCATTCGCGAGCACCAGAGAGCTGCCTGCTGCGCGGCCATATGGAAACCGTGCCGGGAGGCTGCAAATGCCGGGAGCTTCAACAGAGAAGGGCCACAAGCAAGGACACGGTGGCAGCTCCGGCAGAAGGGATCTCCAGCAGGCGGAGGCTGACGCGAGCGTGGAGGAAGGAGGCTACTTGGCAGCTGCAGCGCAGGCTGGAGCGGCCTTTGCTGCTGGAAAGGGAAAATCCTTGCAGGTGTCTCATTTCTTTCTGGTCATGAGAGAAAAGTCGTGAGACAGATGGATTAATCCCTTTGTGAAAGGCTTTAGCTGCTCGGTGCCTGCTGCAGGTGAAAGCACGTGGCTCTTTTGGGCTAACCCCAAAAGAAATGTAATGTTCTGGAGTGCAAGGCACAGAGGTCTCAGTGCAGAGTATGTTGCAAAGTGAATATAAAGGTCAATTTCACATCGATTACATTTTTTTATTTGGCAGATTCATGGTTTATTTAGCAGCACTAAATAGGAGCTTCATAGGGCACACCCTAGGCTTGTGAATGTCTGACATTCTGTAGCCTGCCAAGTTACCTGCCCTGCTCAGGCACATGGAGAATATCAGTGTCCCAAGCCAAGGAGGAAGGAGTCCTGGACTGTGCCAGGACTGTGCCCTGGCTGCACACCGCGTTCTGAGACTCAGGCACTGAGCAGCCTTTAGCTGTGCTGCTCTTGTCACTGCCTCACTTGGCCTGCTCTAGCAATGACCTTTCCTTCCCCGCTCCTGTCATCGCGATACTAAGGGTACCACGGAGGCAGGAAATCCCGGCGTCATGCACAGCGCCTGCAGGCTGGCACACTGCAGATAAACCTGCCCGCGCGGACAGGCCACTTTGCAGGAGGCTGAACACTGCTACCTCCTGGCCTGGTGCAAATTGCAAAGGAGTGGATTCCAGTGTAATGCACCGAAGACATTTTATTGTGCATGGGATAAAACTTATATACCGTGCTACCTTGGATCCAATACCTTATTTGTCTACAGGCATGCGAAACAGAGTTACTAAATAAACCAGTAATCTAAAGGTTTATATTAAAACTTCTTGGTCATGTAGCAGCCAGACAGTTGCTTTTGCTCCTTGTTTCCTGCTAGAAGAGCTGTACTGCTGTCCTTGGGGTTGGTTATCTCCTAACAAGACATCCCGTACTACTGTTAACAAGACGTCCCGTGCTACTGTCCTTGAAGCAGGCCTCCACATCTCCCCCTTTTTTATTTGATTACTGTATTGCTATAGCTATTCTAAATGGGCAGCTATAATTTGGTTCAATCAATTGGATCAATCAGTCAATTATTGAATACACAATAAGAAGCAATACTAACACTAGCAATACACAGTAATAATAAACAAAATACAGTTAGTACAATGATTCGAAGCGTTACAACTTGTATTCACACGGCTAAGCAAAAGCTGTTTAGTTTGTCACGTTTATTCCTGTGGCTTGAGTCCAACAAGCAGAATAGTGTCCTTTTCCCAAGGGCCATCTTGATCCACTGGTGCATTTGAATCTGCTCCTGAAACCGCCCCTTCTTTGTTCATAAAGAAGGTTTGTTTCAAGGCACGGTCTATTAAATGTTGAATTTTTTTAACAAGCATGGGATACCAATTAAAAGACAAACAAAGATTATGAAACATATCAAGCCTATCCACAATATTCCCTTAATCCACACAGTTAATCCTTAATTCCCCAAAAGATTTCCAAAAATATTGAAACCATCATTTTGATGTAACTTCTGCACTCCTTCTTGTAAATTTTTGATGTTCTTATGGATGGATTCAGAATGGTCAGATAAATTCATGCAACAGAGTCCATCAAAATCTTGACATCCATGAGCTTGTGTAATTGCAGCAGTTTATTCTATGGAAGGGGCCACTGATGTACCCACACTGGCTTGTCTGTTTTCCAGATCAAGGGACCTACTGCTGAATAGCGGCGCCTAAGCAAAATCCTTGCTTAACTGCATGCCCCATTGACTCAAACAGTCTCTCCCCTACAAGGTAACAGATCCAAACAAAATAAACGGTCTAATGGTTGCGGTTCTGCCTTCTGGGCCAACAGTATTTATCAGTCTTTTGCTTTGCACTGGGGTACTCTGCCCACCAATTTCCGAAAGCGATGCGTGTGCATTCATCACGGGTGAAATGTTGGGCCACTGTGACGCAGCGATGACCGTAACACCTGCTCTGCTATCTGAAATTCCTTGTGCAGTAAATTTTATCATTCCTGTTTGTAACAAACAGGATATCTGCGAGTGATTCATAGTTATCTGTTGAGCCCAGAAAATCTCTGGCTGCCCTGTGGAGCCTGTGCCGCGTTTAGTTTTTGAAGCATTTGGTGTCTGTGGTAAAAAGTATACTGATTGTGCTCTTCGGCTCCCCACTGGCACTGTACACGGCAGTATCGGAGTCCATACTGCTATCTTAATTTCTCCTTCAAAATCTGCATTGATAACTCCAGGCAGCACAAACAGACTTTGCTTCATTGTTGGGATTGCCTGATTGACAATGCTGCCATTCCTTGTCCGAGGGGGCCGCAGACGCCAGTTGGAATTAGCATAGCTGATGTATCATTAATTATCACCTCTGTTGCGGTGGCCAGGTCCACCCCGGCGCACGAGTGGTGGCTGCTTCCCGGGGCGGGCGCTCCGAGGGGTGATTTGTAGTCATGGTGCGACCCCTTGCCGCGCTCTGCTTGAGGTTTCCCAAAGGGGATAATGATCGGCCACCTTTATCAAATTTTGATCGACACTGATTAGCGTAGTGTCATCCTTTGTGACAGCGTGGACATATTCTGGGTGGTCCTCCTTTCTTTGCCTTCGTTTTTGGACCATGCTTACAAATATGCCCAAATTGGCCACAAGCAAAACACGGATTTTTCATTGACATTGCCATAAATGCTTCAGCCACCAGTGAATACTCATACTGTTTGGTACCGACATTTATACATGCTTTTAACATATCATCGATGGTGGGATCTTTCAGAAGCTGTAAGACCTTCTGTCAGTAAAAATTAGCATTTTCAATTGCCAATTGTTTGAAAATGTGCTTTTGGGCTTGTTTATTGTCAATGTGCTTCTCCAGAGCCTCATTACGCCTATCCAAGAACTTCATATATGGCTCAGTCGCATCCTGTCTGATACTTACAAAAGGCTGTTGTTGTTTACCAGCCTCTGGAATGGCCTTAAGTGTGCGCACAGCGAGGGTTTTAACTTGCCGCAGGTCCTCTGCGGGAATTCCTGCTTGTGCTGCTGCACCACTGTGGTTACCCTCTCCCATCAGTACATCCACAGTAACTGCCCATAAAGGATTTCTTTTCGGCAGCCTGTCTCATTTTCAACTCCCACATCGTATATTGCCTATCAGTCATAATTAGAACAAAGTTGGTTCGTGGTATACGGCATGCCAAGGCCATGATCCATTACCGTGCACCGCACATCCTTAATAAGCTTATATGACAAACCTTCCCACTGCGGATTCTGGTCTGGTGCACAGGTAACGGGAAAGGCTTTCAGCATCCCCACATCCCCTGCCTGTTTCACTCCTCGTTTTACTGAAGTCCATTTATCATGCGGATCTCGGGGGTATAAATCCTTCTCAGGGTCAATAGGACCTGGGTCCAAAGGATCATCATCCAAATCATCAGCTGGCAGCATCGCAAAAGCTTTCACAGCAGATCCCCTTTTCTGACCCTCATAACAGACCAACTGCAGCAATGAAGGCGCAGACAGGATGTCAGAGGACCCAGCCCCATCATTCATGCTCCACAGTGACCCACTGTGAGATTTTAACATTTCAAATACAACTTGCCATTGTAGCAACAGGCCAGCAGCAGCCTTATCACTGCGTGTGGTACTGTCCCACAGTCGGACCCCAATTTAGTCCCACCTCTCCAGATCAAAAACATTCTTAGTGTTTACCCAAGGATAGTTTTTAGAAGCCCACGCAAGAAACTTTTGCAGATATTCTTCACCTAAACTTTTTCCTTGCTGTTTCAGGATTTTTTTAAAAAGCTTCTAAAACACCCTTCTGTTCCCTCATTAGGTGTGACCCCACAGTCCCCAGCTGCTTACCTCTTTCAAGAGGCCTTTAGTGTGCATGCAAAATCTGCTTCTTCAGCTCTATCCTTACACTTCCTTTCAGCTGGGTGATGTAACCGATTCAGCAGCTAGTTGTTGAGCCTCGCACTGGGCACCATTTGTTGCAACTTTGAAAGGAACGGACTCCAGTGTAACGCACCAAAGACATTTTATTGAGCATGAGATAAAGCTTATATACTGTACTACCCCGGATCCAATATCTTATTTGTCTACAAACATGCGAAACACAGTTACTAAATAAACCAATAATCTAAAGGTTTATATTAAAATTACCCAATCAGCTTCTTGGTCATGAAGCAGCCAGACAGTTGCTTTTGCTCCTTGTTTGCTGATAGCACTGCCTGCCATCCTTGGGGTTGGTTATCTCCTAACAAGACATCCTGTACTACTGTTAACAAGATGTCCTGTGCTACTGTCCTTGAAGTAGACCTCCACACTGGCCGACTCTCCAAGTAGTTGTGTCTCCTTCGGGGCATTGCTCCCTAAGGATTCATGCCAGTGAGCACGACACACACATACTAAGGTAAAGGGCAGGAGGGACTTCTGGACAACACAGGACAAGAACTGAACCCTCCTGCTGCTGTCAGAGTGATTTAAGCATGGCAATGCTAATAGGTCTGCTGGGCAGCATCTCCTGGGCAGCCTCTCTCTGCCCTTGGAAGCTGCAGTGCAACAGAACATGGTTCAGGCTGCAAAATCCAAGTCCCATCCCAGTCAAAAACAGCCGAAACTGAGGCTGTCTGTGAAACACTGAGCTACAGCTGACATTGCTGCCTGTTGAGGCAGGAGCAGAAGTCAGAGCACAAGTCAGCAGCAGCCAGGCGACAGCCTTCCCCGATGCAGTCCCTGGCCTTGCTGAGCACGCAGCCCCCAGCACTACGGCTACCAACACGGAGACAGCAGCTGTGCTCACAGGGCAGCAGCCTCCTCCGTTATGCAGAGCCCACCAACCTCTGCTGCCAAACGAGGCACAAGGCTGGTGGCACACACATTAGCGCACCCACATCAAGGGGGAAAGGAGGGCCCATCTCCACGTTCTGGAATGGTTTATGCAGTTTGGTGACTTTAATTCTTTATGAAGTCTGTGTATGTTTAACTGCTGAGGTTATAAAACAGCAAATGGAAACCAAACCCACCACCTGGCCTCGTATTTCCACCTGTACATGTCATGAATGGGACTGGGACATATCCAGCATGATACCCACCTCTCTCCTCGAGCTGACAGGGTGATAATGCTGCCTGGGCTGCAACAGCAAGCTGCCACCCTCTCTGCAAACTGAATCATCACTGATCTGGGGACTTTGTATCATGCTCCAGGTCCAGGAGAGAAATGACACAGGTCTTCACAGACAGAGTTTCATCTCCATGCGAATTAAGGTGCAGTTTCCATCCCACAGGTTGCCTTGCCAGCGCTGCACATCCTCTCTCAGTCTAAACCTCTCTGAGCATCTGCCCCACTGCTCTTTCCTCACCCTGTTACTTCCACCCAGGCTGCTGATGCTGCAAATAATTGCAGATTCCAGTGAAATTCCAATAATTCCCTACTGAGCACTACCCAGTAGACTTCAATGTTTTAATAGGCTGGGCTCATACCTCAACACTTGGAGACACTCTGGGCTGGTTGTACATCCTGGTATGAGTGTGCAAATAGGTACGAAAAGCCTGTATGTGATATGTGATAACTCACATCAGTAAGAAAAAGTGTTTTGCCACCTGATCAGCTATGTCTGGTCCCAGCTGAATTATGTTTTGGAAAACGTCAAGATGAAGTTTGGTGTGAGGCAGACAAGTGTCATGAGGAATTTCAAATAAATTAAATTCGGGATAGATACTTCTAGAGGAAACCAGTGTTGCAGCCACAGCCCCACATTCCCTCAGCAAGCTCTGAAATAAAACAAGAATATGTGTGACAGTTATGAAACCTGCAGAGATGCAGGAAATCCTCGCCGAATGATAGATCTTCCCTTATTTTTGTTGCCATTTCCTCTCACCTTTTTCAATTCAAGCCCCTGACTAAATTACTACTTTTTTTTTTTTTTTCCCCAGGAAGGCCCTTATTTCTTAGGGCCTGCCCATTTCTCCCTCTGGAGAGAAGGGCAAACACTGGGCAGCCTCCACAGCCCTACCTCCGAAACACACCGCTACCCACCGCCTGGCGGCCGGCACCAAACAAAGCACCTGTTTGTCCTTCACAGTTGCCTCCCCTCCTTCCCCTTTGTTCTGGTGTTGACTTTTTCCCCGGTGCCCGGTCAGGCCCTGCTCGCTGGACGCCGGCGCTCCCCAGAGGCTGGTTGTGGCGAGCGCCGCTCCCGTGAGCCGCGGGCCGAGGGCGGTGGCGGGAGCCATTTTCCCCGCGGCGGCGGCGGGGAGACGTGCCGCGCCGGCAGCCACGAGATGGCGGCCTTGCCCCGCGCGGTGGCGCCGACCGGCGGCCGCCGGCCCCGCGGCGGGGGGCGCCTCGGGGGAAGGGGAAGGGAAGGAGGTGGCCGGCGGCCTGCGAGCGGGTCGCGCACACGGCAGTCGGGAGTCGCTGCTGCTAAAATAGCTGGGAGCAGCTTGAAGGCGGGGGCTGTCTGCTCGGTGACATGGCGGGCCCTGCTGGCGGCGAGCCCTGCGGTCAGGCTGCAGCCGTGGGCAGCCCGTAAGTGTGAGCACTTCGTAGGCATCTCCGGGGTTATGCGAAGGCTCCATGGAGCAGAGGATGGAGAAACCGTTTTTCTTTATGGAGGGGGAGCCCCTGAGAGCCCGAAAGGAGCGCACAGGCCTTGGGCTGCCTCCTTGGCATGATTCCTGTGTCCCATCCACCTGCCATCTCCTGAGACTGCCTGGGCTGAGACTCCCAAGGGGATCCAGGAGTGGAGAGATCTGCTCATCCTTTCTGCTTGCCATTAGCAAATGGCTTTTGTGCTTGCTTCAGTCTGCCCCTGCATCAGGCTGTTGGGAGCAGCCATAGTGGGGCCTGGTGAACTGATGGGACACACTTTTGTTTGTGGGGAAAAACAAGGCACTTTTGTTTCTCATGATTTCATAAGAATAGAAACTGAGCTCTTTTTAGTCATATACTTACATTCTCTCCCTTCTGTTCCTGTATCTATTTAAATGATGCAGTTGTGTTCTGGATAGAATATTCAGAGGAATACTTGCTTTTGCATAGTGCTACTTGCTTTTCTTGCTCTGTGCATAAATTACTTTCTCATAATTGCTTTTCTTGACTCATAGCTTCAGCCTGCAGGTGCTGACTCTCTGGTGAATGTTACCAAGTGGCATCGTTCCTGCTCTCAAATGAGCCCATGGCTGGATGCAGGATTAAAGCAGGGGAACAAAAGAGGGCCTGAATAGTGTAAAGTGGGAGTTACTTTCCTGGAAATCTGAAGAATAGATCACTGCAGAAGTGAGTTAGTGCCAACTGGCCCTGTGTTCAATGCGCAGTGATCTGGCTGTGGAAACTAGAGTCAGGGATGCAGAGTCAGGTGCCATCACAGTCACAAAGAATTGCATTTGAGAGGTGAAAGAGGCTGGAGTTGTGTGAAAATGTGAGGCAAATGCAACCAAAGTGCTTTTTAACTAAATTGCAGAGTATTCCTGCTTTCCTAAGAAGGGCAGCTATCTGTAAAGGTGTAAAAGAGTCACAGTTCGGGGAATACTGAGGAGGGTTCAGGAGCTGGACAAGTTTGCTGGACAAGTTTGCAGGACTTGCGTTTAGCCTAAAGAATGCTTTAAAAGTGTAGCTGGGTAGCTAATGCTGTATTTAATAATTACTAAAAACAATCAAACATGCTTTTTTTAAAAAATATATACAAAACCAGTGCCCAAACTGCCATATTCTAGGATCATTAATTACTTCTATACTGTCATCAGGAGGGGGAGCTGTGATAGTGGAGTAATTTCTGCTACAACCAACTCATCAGTTCTCTACAAGCTGAGCCATTCCATCTTCCCTGCAGCAGTAGTGCTTGGCTGAAAGTTGGTCTTCTCTTAGCAAATGTGTGAGTATATTTGCAAGGGATGACAAGGGTGGATAGTGACAACGACAGATCATCTGTGCAAAGGACATGGTTCCAGGGTGAAAGCCTCTTGCAAACTCCTCTCTTCTGTAAAACAAGTTAATAGGCAGGAACGAACACTTCAGTAACTGCTTCCAGAGTGAAAACATAGCTGAATCTCTCCCTTCATCAGAGATTGGTTTATGCCAAAATACTGTATGAGAAGGGCTTTGTAATAATTATCACTACTTCTATTTTCAATTGTTTTGAGGGTTTTTTTTTTTTATGCAGAAAATATTGCATACAAAACAGCTGTAGCTATGGGCTGCAGTGCACCTGCATGCAGAGCCTGCATGGAGGTGTGGGCTGACAGCTCCGGAGGAAATTATGCATAAGATGCTGTGAACCAAAATCTCAGAAATTACCCACTAGTAAAATAGGATTGCTTGTTGACCCAGAATGTATCAGTATCATGTTGTACAGAACATTTTCCTACAATAGTAAGCAGTAGTGGATGTTGCTTTAGAATATGTGTTTTTAAAGCTGCACAAATTGTCATTAAGTGTATTCTGTTTGGCAGGTAGAGTATCGGAATGTGATGGAAGGGACTGCTGCTTCACAAAGAGCAAACAGAAGAAACTCAGCGTCTGCAGTTATTTTTGTCTCCTATTTCGCTAATAAGTATCCCTGCACCACGGAGACTGCTAATAATGCCTGTATGTGCCAATACAAAGCCTCAACATCCATTTCTGGAAGTGGCTACGTTGCATGGAAGGTTCAAATCTGATGGATGCAAATGGACTTGTATTTTGAGTCCAGCTGAAAGGGCACAGACTAAGATCTGTCACACAAGCACTGGTAGCCTGGGTGCTAAGGCCATGCCAAGATTCTCAGGTGGGGTAAAAAACATCACAGACAACAAAGGATCTCTGGAGAGGTAGAGGGCCATCACGTCTGCTCCTGGGGCGGGGAATGCAGTGCATGAGCATCTTCTCTCGTGTGCTTACAAAAAGGAGAAAACTAGAAAACCTGCCTCTGTGGGTCATGCTGCTGCTTTCCTTTGTTTGCTTTTCCTGGCAAGCAATACTGGCAGGTGTGAGCACGAGCTTCCTATAGGATGTGCTTTCTGGCAGCCGTTTCCTGTATGCTACTCTGAGATGGGAAGTACACCTATACTTACATGTGGGTTCCAATGATCTTATAGGCACTGCAAGAATTCTAGCAGCTGTTGCATGTTTGGATCATAAAGTGCTTTGTGAAGGAAATTATCCCCATTTTGGGAGCATTGCTTTTATCTGTACTAGTAAAGACAACGTGCCCAGCTCCCTGGGCCACCACAGAAGCTGGTGCCGTCAATGGGCTGCCTTCACTGTGTTTCCCCCCAAAGCAGTGGCTGCCTCCTACATGGCTGTTGGGAATGGCCCCTGATTGTGCTAACTTCCGAGCTGTGCTGGGATTTACTTGGGACCCTGCCAACTGGCTTCAGTGAAACTCATGCCAAGGATTATGTCAACAGTTTATAGAGGATTGAATTGCAGTGCCCCAGAACATCCACTGGCAGGGTTTAATTTATGTTGTAGACCTAGCCAGAGAAGGACTAAGTGCTTTTCCCAGGCTCATAGTATGTTTTGAGCCGTGATCTAAGTTGCTCCCTTGAAATATCCAGTCCCATCAGGCACCCAGCACCAAACACGCTGCAGAACTCCGGGATATGCGTGGACTCCGACATGGAGCGGTGCTGCTCCTTCATGTGCACAGAGGCTTATTCATATGGTTTCCTGAGTCTTTCCCCATTCTGGAAACATGCAGTAAGCAAAATAAACTTGGGAATGAAAGCTGCAAAATTATACCGGGACTACATTGTGTTATTATAAGAACCACTTTTTGAAAGGGGATTTGCTGAGCTATCCTGGGCGAGTGGTTACTTTCCTCTTTAGCAGCTAAGCTCCAAGATTTAAAACCAGGCATGAAATATATGATCTGAAGCACATTCAAAGAATTACAATATTTATCTTCTCTTGTTTAGCTTGGGTTCATTTAAAATTCCATTTAATTCCATTACTAATTCCTATTCCAATAAACCAAGGCATTTTACTGCTAAGTTTCCATTCTTATTGTGACATAAATTAAGCTCTTGACTGTTTTACTAGTAACTTGTGGTGAGATTCAGAGTGCTTGAAAGTGGGTTGTTGTGAAATACATGTTCCTTAAACTCAGAAAACAATCTAAATGCCTTCTCTCCAGCCTAATCTAAGCCCCAAATTCCTGTATTTCCTACATATTCCCTAGTCCCACAGGCATGCAGGAAACTAAGGGAATGGGCTGAGAAAGTAAGCACCTGTAAACTCCCTCACCATCTACACTTTTAGCATGAAGAATCCTAAAATACACCAACTTCAGCACATTTTTTCCCATATGGCCAGCACTGAGTTCAGCAGAAGGCCCTGCAGTTTTTAAAGCATTTTAAGATTGTGACCCATAATGGTGACACTTCTGCTTGCCTCTTGGACCGTGGTTGACACTTTTACTAAGCAGTGGGCACAACCTGGATCCAATGCTCTCCTCAGCCTGAAGTCATTCAAACCTACAGCTTTCATTTCCATTTATGTTCTCTGACCACCATTATAGGAGGCAACAAAAGGAGAGGTGGCCTCAGAGAAGAAGGTAGATCAGGAAAGCAAGAGGGAAAGCTTGCTCCTGGTGAATGGAAGATGACCTGGCTTGTGGTTGTGTCAAGGAGAGGGAATTGGCAGGTGTTCTCCCATTTTGGGGGTAGGTGCTCCAGTCACTGAACTAGCCTGTGAGAGGAGGTGATGGTCACCTCTGGCTCCTGCCTTGGCAGCTGTGAGGGAAACAGCGGAGCACTGGTCAGCCAGGAGTTTCCTTCCTGTAGGAGGAAACTCTGAACTTCAGGATGACAACTGAAGAGTAGGAGAGCAACAGGAGCTCAGGCCGTCCTTGCAGTTCTTGCTTAGGGCACGAGAGCTCTAAGCTCCACGTCTGGAGATGCCCTCATTCCTGCCCCTGAGCTTACCGGGAGCCTGCCCTCCAAACTCTGATGCTGTGGGGCAGTGGTGGCCCTGGGCACACACACCTCTTAGGTGTTGCACTGCCTATGACAGGTGCTGAGATGGCTTCCTGGGCCACTCTTGAGGCTTCTATCCTGCAGTTCAGTCTCCTCATGAATGTCATGGTGCTAAGTCAGGATCTCTGCAGCTCTATTAATGTCACACAGCAGGAACAGGATCCTTCCACACTGGTTGTGCACCAAAGTTTTTATAGGCTACTGGATTGATATGTGTTGTTTCTGTTACATCAAGAGAGGAGTCTACTGCTTTTTAAGTAATAAATAGAGGTGGTTCTGTCCAGGCCTATAGCTGTTGTGAGACTAGAGGAATATGAATTATCTGTGCTAAAAAAGTATATAGTTTATAGTGGAGAAGGCTCTACTTGTTGGAGACGCCCAAGCCTCCTTTATGCAGTTCTGAATGCTGCCAGTTCAAGCTGTGCTTGCCCATGACCGCGCTGCTTTCTGCTGACCCCTTTATGCCTAGGAAGCCCTTGTGTGCTCTGGTAGCACCCTATGCTGCCAGCTTCCCTTCGTCAGGTGGTCTAGAGCAAGTTTAACTTAATTTTAATTAAGGGTCTAGATTTCATGTAATTGCTAGATAAATTAATGAGTCTTTAGGGGTTACGATATTTCCAGACTTTATAGGCCTTCTTCCACATGCTCACACGTCCATGCACATGCTCACACAACATCCAGGTGCAGGTCCTGAGAGGGCAGTAGCCTGAACCTCACCAGCAGTGATTGTTTTTCAGGAAACAGTGAGAAGGCAGGCTGGGGTCTGCATCGTTTCCAGGCCATTGTCACCTGTTAATAAAAGCCTAGTCCTTCTTGCTAACCAAGAGCTTCTTCTCTGCTGCCAAAACAACCTTCTGAGCTGGAGACAATCAGTTCAGATTTAGCCTATCTAAACCTCTTGTTCCGTCCACAGCTTGTGACATCAGTTTTTCTCCAAAACAGCGTGTAGCAGATGGGATCCTGCCTGTGGCAGAGGACTGCCAAGGCACTGTTAGATTTAAGTTCTGCATGCATCCATATAGCTAAACCTATTACCTCCCAAAATAGGATGGCCTCATGCAAGGTGTCCAGTGCTAACCTCTAACCTCTGTCTGGACACAGAGTGGACCAGTGCTGCATGGCAAACGCTGAAACTACGACGTTATTAAACCATGTCAACAGTGCTGCAGTGTGGGTGATTGTGCATCAATGGTTGGGCTTGTGCCCTCAACCTGTTTAGTTTGGTAGGATAAACTAAGCCATAGTGTTCTGAACATTTCACAGAAGGGCTGAAGAAGAGTCCTCTGCTGGGAAAGGATTGCCTGGAGAGAGATGAATTTACTAGAATGGGGAGAAATAGTGATAAAGAAGCTGCAATTATCTTATTAGCATTAACCGAGACATTCACACTCCATGTTACGTGATGAGGACAATCCCCAAGCATCCCCAAGTATAGCAGTCTCACTGAAATATCGCTACTAAGCATTTGCTGCAGTGGAGCACAACACAACACTGTCGCCCTGCAGATGCTCCAGAAAAGTTTCACTGTAAAATCTTTCAGTTATGACTTTTGCATTTGTTGGGAAAATGCCCAAGTCCATATAGCCTTTATCCCGATTTAAGTTATAGGGAAGCTCCAACAGAAATGACAGATAACATCTTGAGATCTTCTGGCAGGTGTTATTTGCTATTCATGCTTGAAGTTGTATTTATGTGTTGATGCTGCTGCAAGGTGGTTCATTTATTATGCTTAGCGTGGTATTTGTCTTTTTAATTGAGAGTTAAAAGGCAAGCAAGATTAGATTAGGCTAAGAGTGACTGGAGGGTGATTTGGTGAATTGAGAGTAAATTAATAAGCATACGATTAGTTGTTCTAATGGAAAGGACTTTTTTGGATTCCGTGCAATCAGCGTGTTGGATTCTGTTTTTCATCGGTAGGGCTGTTAGTGCAAGGGTGCAGTATGGTCAGGACTCTTGAGTTGCTGACTGTGTTGACACGGGTGTGCAATGTCCAGCTGAGCCTAAGGGAAAAAAGCCAGCGGAATGAATGAGGTGGCAATTATTTTCTTCTGCACAGAAACGCTTTCCCCAGAGAACTATCTGCATTCAATAATTCAGTTTCATGGGTTTTGCTTGAAGAAATGGTCTTTCATAAATCCCAGTATTTCCTTGTGGCTAGTTTGTACCTGATAAATCACTAAGTGAATCCATCAGGAACATATTGCCACATTTAAAGACAAAGTAGTTTGGGGAGAACTGTAAAACAGATGTGTGATAGTTGTAACAACAATTAATTTACAGCATGCAAAAGAATGGAGAATGATTACTGAACTCCTATGCAATGAGTATAGGCACCCACAGCTTCAAAATGCTGTTGAGTCTTTAGGCCATTGTTGCACATCTGATGAACCTAAATAATCCTTTGCCCAGGTCACTCCACGTGGTACCTCCCACTTCTTCCAAGCTTCCAGAGCAGATGCTAGCACCTAGAGGCTGTTTGCTTCATGTGCACCTGCACAGGTGAAAATATCCCATTAACAGTTTCTTGGGCTTGAAGCCCAGTCATGCTCTGACATCCTGACAGGTTCTTGGTGGGGAGGAGCTGTTTGCAGATTCCCTCTGCTTTCTGTGGTTGAAGTCTACAGTATAAATACAGTTAATTCTGCTGCAGGATAGAAGACAGGCTAGCTGATTTTTGAAGACCCTGTCAACTCTTTCTTCAGATGGTCAGATGAAAAAAAAACATGACTAGGGAAAAAAACACCATTCTGTGGCTTGCATAATGACTGTTAGACAGAAGGGTGCTAGTTAATCCAGCAAAGTGTATGAAAAAATGGAAATAATTTACAGCAATGAGGGATTAGATTTTCAATTGACTCCTACTCTAGCTGGTGCAATTAATAATATTCTGACAATTTAGACCAGCTGAGGATATGGTGTCTGAAAGTTTAATCTGTAAATAAGCCCTCAGGGACTGTGGTCAATATAAACGGGGATCATGACTGAAATGAAGGCTGTGCTGGAGCTTGGCATTCCAGGTGGCCATCATGTGACACCAGCCTACTTGGGAAGTATCCAGCTAGGATCTGGGCAGGTAATGCTTTCCTATACAGGAATGCAGCTTGGCAGCTTGCACAGGCAAAGCTGGACATATTTGGATGGAGAATTTGGACACTCCACACTGTTTTCCATCTATTTTTCTTTTCAATCTATCCAAGCTCACACATATACATATGATTTGTAAGAACTTTTTTCTCATGCTCTTTCTCTTTACAAGTTCATTTGCAGCCCATGGTTAGCTGGTTAGCTAGCCCTTTTTTCCCTGAAATGCCAAGCCACTCAGCATGTTGAGGAAAACAGGACTCTTCTTTGTACTGTGCACTGTTGGAGCAGGATCTTTTTGCAAAAAATCTAAAACCTAGGAGTCATAAATTACATGAAGTAGCTAAGTCATGATTGCTAAGGGGCTAGAACAAATGGAAATAAAGTGAGGGAGCTCTCAAGACATTTTAGATGAATCTTTACAGAGATAAATACATTTTCCTGTTCTTTTTTTAAAAGTCAAAATGTCAACAGTTGCAGGACTTTTTGCTTGGCTGTTTCATTTAGAAGCTGGTAAACTGCGATGGATTTCAGTGTGGGTGTATAAAGTGAAATGTTAAAGGAACCCAGAGCCAATTGTTTTATTACACAAAGAGCTCTCCTAGTATTATTGTAATGGCTTATTTGAAATCTGCATGCTCTGCCTCATTAGTATTTGACATTATTTGAGGAGAAAACCATGAGTATCAGCTGTACTAAACAAAGTGAGATAGAGAAACTAGGATTTGGGCAGACACATTTTTATATTCCTTTTCCATTTCATCCTGAGGGAGCTAGAACTTTAATTTCGCAGTGAAGCATGAAAATATTCTCCTCTCAAAATGTTTTAGATTGTCTTAAAAAAAGGTTTATAGATTACCCACTATAAAAAGTGCTCAAAGGTTTTGTAATGACTTGTAATAGTCAGTTGTTAAATTCAGGCTCCTAAAAAGATTGTTAGAAGTGTTTTTCTTTTTTATTTATGTGTGTTATTGCTCATGTTAAGTGAACATGGGAAGGATTTACGCTAATGGCAAGTCTTGTCAGTTTAGAAAACAGTACCAAGATAAACACATGTCGGTTAGTTTTGAAAGGCAAATCACACTTAAACTCCCCTTTGCAGGCATTTTGAGTGCCACAGTGCGCCCCTGGGATAGGGCACTGCAGTGTGCAGAATATATAGGTAGCAGGGCAGCATCTTTCTGAATTATGGTGGAGTTTTGTGGTGGGAAACTCATTATATTCCTGTGATGGTCTTTCCTCCCTTCCTCACAGTTTCAGAAGCACAAAGTTGAGTTCAGAGCAACAGAGTCTGAGGGTTTAGTTTTTTTTAAAAAAAATCAATCTTTAGCTCACAAAAATTTGTAGCTGATACAAGGCACCAAGGCAGATTCCTGAAGTAGATGAGACATCACCTGCTGGTGGTCTGTGTCCACTGGAGAAAAGATCCCACTGTGAGTCCAAAGTCCTCCTTTTCCTCCCTTCAGCAGCTTCTACTCCATCACCTAAAATCCCCTGGGGCTACTGGAAGGGGAGAGTGGGTGGGAGTCAGGACAAGCTTTTGGGGCCAGAGCAGGGCCCTGCCAGTAAAACCAGACTGAGAGGGTCCCAGACAGGCAGGGTTCTTCTCTGCGCTGTTGGGCAGTGAGCAGAAGCAGGTACGGGGTGTACTGCTCCCCACACCACTGCACTGCCTGTGGGGCTTGCGGGAGGAGGCTGTGCTTGCCCATTCGGGGGGCCCCCCCTGCTGAAACACCCAGCCCCGGGCTCCTGGGGCCCTGGTGGAGCGCCAACCACTGGCACCTGCCTCTTGGCACTTCCCCACTCCGCTTGTGCCCAAATGTGCCGGGGAGGAGGAGGATCTGTCAGAGCTACCTGCGGCGCTGGGGCTCTGCTGCCGTGCACAGAGGTTACATGCTCAGCACATCAGACCGGTGCGTGTTCACCGGCATGCTGCTCCCCACCGGCTTGCCAAACTTCAGCACGGCTCCATGTCTGGTGTTCATCTACTCACATAAGCTGATCCATAGGCAACGTCTTTTGTTTAAGGCATCAATGAGTTGATACAGAGCCCCTTCCCTCATGAGACACAGTGCTCGCCATGCAGGCGCAGTCTTGCTTGGCCTAGAGCTTACGCAGGAACTTGTCTCATGCTTTTCTCCTCCAAACGCAGTATGTGGGAAGTGAACTGGAACTGTGGAGGTGACCACATCCGCCCACAGCTCCAGGAACAGCGTGCCTCCCCAACGGATATGGGCCGTGGGGTTATCATGAACATACAGCCATGGCCCTGATGGAGAAGAGCAATGCTTCAGCTATGGTGGTATCCTCTCTGGGACAGTGGCCAAACAGTATGGAGAAAATCATTAAATTTTTGTTGTTCACTTAATCTAGAGCTCTTAAACCTAGGAGTTCGTGTCCTCTTAGCCCAGTTACTGAATGGTTTATGGAGTGTGAGGAAAGATAATCCTTTTAATTGTCTTTTAGTGATTGCTAGTGTTTCATCTCTACCTAAGACATTTGACCTGGCCCTTAGGGCACCGAATTTCAGGAGGCAACAGGTGCTCTGGGGACAGAAGCATTGTCTGTGCTGCACGGCAGAGCTCCATGGAAGAGCTCATGGTTTGACCCCTTGTTTTTCCCTTCTGCTTTAGGGTGACTGCATGGACTTCAGCAGCTCATAGGCACAGAGCAGGCAGAGAGGCATCAAGCATGGGCAAGCAGCAACTCTCACCTGCTCACATGAGAGACGTTGATCAGCTGGACATAGAAAACGTGCTGAAGAGATGGGAAATAATGGAGAATGGGATGAAATACAGTGTAGATTTGCTCAAAGTGTATCATGCCAGTTTGCCACAGTGTCTTTCTCATGTAACTGACAATTTCAGAAATGCCAAATTCCATTAAGGAGTTAAAATAACACCAGGGAGTTATTTCTGAGGCTGGAGAAGATGTACAAGATACATGAACGTATGGGATGCACAGACAAACATGAAGATCACAAGGGGATATGATTGAGTAAGAGTAAATATGATGGAAGCTGTGGAATTCCTCCAGGACTAGACTTGGAATTGACTTTATTTAATTAATTCCCATCTGTGACACAAGAAGTCAAAGCATGCCAATGATGTTAGCTTATGACACGATGCTGGGAGGCATTATCAGTAATGCTGTGTGGGAGATGCTACTGGCTGCAAAGGACTGGTGGGTTGGAGCAATGGGCAGTGATGGGGAGTAAGTAAAATGAGGTGAAATGTAGTAATTTGAAACATAGGCCCTCATTTGAGAACTTGTATACAGAAGTTTGGCTATAAGCTAGATGATTTTCATCTGAAAATAGGAGCTTGCGAGGGCAAAAAGATCTACGCATGCATTAGTTCTGTGCAGTCCAGTGTCAGCAACCATAGCCAGTCATGGGGTAGAGGAATGGCCTTGGGGCAGTCTGCTCTTGCAAGGGTGTTCATGATGAACAAAATAATAAATATATAATATATAAAAACATATATGTAATATATAATTATTATAATAAAGAGATATATAATAAAAATAATTTTAATAACAGCTACAGCATCGGTTGTGATATAACAGCGAGACGTAGCAGGAGCTCCAGCTTCTGCTGGATACTCCTTTTCTTTCTAGGACAAGGCAAAAGCTCTAGCCTGGCGCTGTGAGAAGATACTGCCGTTTCCCAATTCCTTCTCCCATGCACAGGGATGAAGCAGCTGCTCTGGGCCGTAAGCCAGTTGGTATAAAGGGGAAGACGTTCAGGTTTGGGGCACCATTTACTACCCAAACAGCCATTTCCTTGCTCCTGTAGGGAAAGACAACAGGTTGAGAGGGAATGTGCTGGGCTGGATGTGGTGTACAAGCTAGATCATGCTGCATTAGTCAGTCACAGCATGACTATGAGCCACCAATACATGGGAAACAGCTCCAGCATGTATAAGACTGCACAGCAGAGAGAGGGCAGGCTTAGTGCCCTGTAAATGGCTCTTTTGACAGTCACCTGCATTAACAAAGGATTCAGTCAAGGTGGAACAACTGCAGAGAAGGGCCAGGCAAACGGGCAGGGAAAGGAAGAGCCTGTGCTATAAGAGGAGATTCAAAAGCATTTTATTTGTTTTAGCTAGCAGGAAGAGTGAGGGAGGATGCAGATGTTGCCCATCAAAGCATCTGCACATTTAGTAGCTTTGACAGAAGTAAGGTAAGGCCAAATGTAAAGGACAAACCTGGCCACAGATAAATGAAGACTACAGCTTAGCAGATGTGGAGTCCTTTAGGGCTGCTTTCTAGCAGAAGCATGGGAAAAGCACAGCTAACATGTTTTAAATTGAACTTGATTGGTTAATGAGAGTTTGCACTATGTGCTTACCTGTGATAACTGAGGACAGGACTCAGGCCAGAGATCTCTTTCTGTCCTGTGCCTCATAGTTCTTTGTGAACTTTTTTTTTTTTCCAGTAAAACACATTGAAGCTGTGAGATTTCAAGCAAGCACAACTTCCAGCTGTCCTCTAGTAAATCTGAGAAATATTCTTCCCCTCCTGAAGCATACATGTCCCCGGGAGTGACACAACTGCAAGGAGGAAATGATGCATCTCTTGATTTAATGTCACTGAAGGAGCCACATGCTATTTATTCATAAATCCTATTGGGACTTCAGCCAGTGCCATTTCTTGAGTATGTTTGCATGCATATTGATGCCCTTCCATGTGCTGCAAAAGTAGACATGACTGGGGATGCTTCTCAAATTTAGGTCAACACACTGTATTTTGCAGAAGTAGAGTTGCAGGGCTGGGCCAGACAGAAGTGGGAAGGAGTGTCACAAGGCAGGTTATTCTGCTGCTGGTAGACCTGGGCTGCAAGCAGAGTGCCCTGTTGTCAGATCCCTCGCTGCAAGTGGGCTGCTGTGTTCCTCTGCGAGTATGCAGGTGAGCTACAGTCACTGCCCAGTTCCTCGGGAGATTTTTATTAGTCACAGGCATGCACAACACTGGAAACATGATGAGAAGAGTCATGTTGGATACTGTTTTTTATGCTCCTACTAGTGCTGCCCACTGTGGAAGGTCTGCTGTGAAACTGGCATCATGGACCCAAGTACAACTGGTATAGAAGGTATAGGTGCCTGATTGGCTATATCCTTGCAGGTATTAGCAAGGCTTAGCTCTCCAATGAACCTGCCAAAGCTACATTTCCTGTGAAACACGATTACACTGGCAACAAAAGAAGTGTTCCACTATTTTATTAAGGAGCCTATTTATAGCTGTGCCCATTGCTGGCAGGTTTAGTGATATCAACATAACCAGAGTGATGGACACGAAGCCTACATCAGGTAGAGATCCTTGTGGACATCGATTTCCCCAAGCCTTTCCATACAACCAAGAACATTCCACCTTCTTGTAAACTGCTAGCCCACAGCTCTACAATGGCCCTCACCAGGCCTTGCAGAAATGAAGATGAAATGTAACCAAAGACATTAACCCTGGGGAGCTGGCCTCAGATATAACAGAGCTTGTTCACTACTTTTCAGACCTACTTAACCTACAAAAACTCAACTCTATGAAGTAAACCACTACACTAGATTAAATGCATTCAACCCTGTAGCTAATACAAGTGGGCCTTGGATTGGTCACTAATTGTTCTGTGAGGAATGTCTAGAAATGCCTGAAATTTCTCTTTATGAACGTTGTTCTTGGTTACTTATCCCTTGTCAAATATAAGGCTTGAAGTGTTTGAGCTGAGATGTTAGCTTTAGTGTCCGAAGTGTTTTAGTGTTTAGTGGTTTTTTGAAAAAAAAAAAAAAAAAAGAAAAAAAAAAAAGGTAGTGAAGTACATGTTCCCCGTCTTTGGTAAAGTATTGAGGTCTCCAGAATTTGGTATTGGTGAGAAGGAGAAAGAAGAAAGCAGAAAAGTCACAGGTAACATAAAAAAAAAAAGAAAATTTGGAAAAATTAAGATAAAATACCATTTTCCCCCCTCTTACTGTCTTTCTTGGTAACTCTTGATTTTTTTTGCTGAAAATCTAAAAAATAAATAAATAAGCAAATTAGAGAGTCTGAGGCAACATAGAAAAAATGTCAGGCCCAAGAGATAGACTGTGGCAGGGCTGCAAGGGAGCCTTTCCGTAGGCAGAGTGGAGCAGCCTTTGCAGCAAGCAGGTGCTGCCGGCTCAGCTCACCCCGCACGTCCTGGTGCGCACATGGGCACTCATACAGCAAAACTCCTCCATGCCCTGCAAGAGCAGCCATCCGGCCAAGGCTGCAATGTGCCCACACTGGGCACGACTCAAGGCTATTGTTGATATAGCTTAGTTATTTTTCCAATACTTTATGGAGTGTCTCAGTGGGGTAAAGGCATTTCCAGCTAGAGTAACTTTGCTGCACTCAGTGTATCTGTGACTCCTTCCTCTGAGATCTTAGCTGAAGAATAATAGAAGCCAAGTGAAGAAAGAAGAGATCTGAAAAGAAACATTTTTTGCCTGACACCCTCCCCATGGGCAGAGCAGGGCTGTGCAGGGCAGCAGTGCATATCTAAGGCCCTTATAATTTAAGTTCACCAGAAGAAAGTTTGATAACTGCAATGCCCAGTTCCTTCAGCACATATTAAACCTCATTTCCCCAGAAGCTCAGCTTAATAAACATCCATTTATCTCCCCTCTTTGCTGCTGGAGTCTTCAGGTCGACTCCACAAAACTCTTAGGCAGACTGCAGGCAACATTTACAATCAGTCTCTTTCATACATGTCTTAGGCCATGCACTGCACTCACTCATTTTGCAGGAGGTTTCTATTTTTGTATTAGTAGCTCCCAGTAAGCTTTGCTCTAGCTCAAGAGACATGATAGGTTTTATGTTGTGGGCAGTCTTGAGCCGTAACAGGTGATACAACAGTGCATAGTGACTTTAGACTTCCTCTTCTCAAGGGCTAGAAGGTACTGCCTTTTTTTTTTTTTCTGTTTTTTCCCAAGGGCTTGAAATGGCATAGCAATTACTGTATTGGATTAGAATGGTCCATTTAGTTACTACTCTGCCTGTCACAGCAACCAGAGCTGTACATATTTTTCAGAGTTGATTGTGGGAACAAACTTGACCATACATATAATTTCTTGACACTTCCACAAATGAGTGGATAGCTGAAATGCTAAGTTTAGGAGTTGAAATGCTAGTAAGGGTGTTTCTGTGAATAAGACATTAATCTCAGATTCAAGAGACCAAAATTATTATTTTTTTGTCTTGAATGATAGATGGCAAATGAAATCTTAGACAATTCAGTTTTGTTTTCTCTCAGTTTCCTATCTGCAAAAATTTCCTGGTTCATTGGTTCACTGGGAAATGTTTGGAAACTGTAGGGATTGTACTCAGGTAGCTCCCTAAAAGTTATAGGATGCCAAGAGAAAATGCCATAATGTCTCCCCATAGGACTCTGTGATGGCAGGAGTTCCTGGGGTGTGTCCTAACTATATTTTCAAGACTACTTTACTGGATTTATAGCTCCATCAAAATGGGCTTTAACAACAGATTTGGCCACACTCCTAGGTATATACATGCTTCAGGTATCACCCCCAACAATTAGAGGGAAAATTACCTCTCCATATCAAATTGAAACTGGAGTTCTTGATAGACGTAGGCAGTTACTGCCTCTGAGCACAGCGGTTGGGTGCGATGCTGTTCCCACAGCACCGGGACAGGCTCCCACACGGGCTCCCACTGTGTGCAGGCTCCCATGCCCTTTGCATAGGCCACCGAAATGGTGTCAGATGTAGTAATTTATGGTCACTGCTCAGCCAACCTGAACTCCTTGAGTGGACGAGTGACCTTGAGTGAGTGGATTTTGGACTCTCTTGACGATTCCTTGAACCTGTCCCCGGATAAAGTTTACTCTGAATATCTGTCTTACCCAATCTGAAGGCAGAAAAATGTGTTTAGCTAACTAACTACCAGATATTCTGTACATTTTTTTGGAGCTTGACTGAGGCAAAATATGACCTTAAAAGCATCAGTAAATACTGCAGCTTTCATGTAAACACATCAGATACACATCTGCTATTCCTTTGTTCTTTACTGATAGTAGAGAAGTTGTAGGGGGAAAGCATGTGCATACCTTCCACTGTGTGGCCTCCTCTCCATCCTTTCAGCAATGTCCTTTCTGTACCAGGAAGTCTTCCAGGGAGCTTCCCATGACTGCCATACAAGAAGTATGATCCATAGGGGAAGGAGACAGAGCACAGGGATCTGGAGAAGCTGCATGCTGCTCTTCATTTTGCCAGGGATCTTTCCTCCTTACAAAGTCTGCGGGAGCAGGTCGTGTCTGAGGCTACTGTGCTTCCAGGATCATGAGGACTCAGGTGGCATTTACAGGTAGGATTGTCCTTTGAGCATCCCATCTAGGGAAGCTAAGGAGAAGCACAGAGGTTTTGATTCTCACAGCCTTGGCTTTGGCATATTGCAGGCTAGGGGATGCATAGCTCTGTTTTCTATGACAGGCTCCCAAAGGAAATATCTATGGGAACAATCCAGCATTGAAGAAGTGCTGTGTAATCACAGACCTGTACATAATAAGGCCGAGGCAAAAATAAAAGTACTAACTTTCTTCAATTAAAAAAAATCCCTAACATAAAACAGCTGTAAGATTTCGTATGTTGTACCTGAGTTTGGGAGCTCATGTTGGGAAAAAGGCAGCAATAGACCACTAGGGAACTTGCAAGACAAGTGCTAGGGGGCGACAGGAGCCCTCTGTGATTGCGCTGAGGACAACTCCAGAGATGCAGTTGAAATAAACAATAAGGAGGCACTTCATTACAATTATTGATTAAGTATTTCTGCTTTATACATTTCAAAGAACTGCTTAACACATACTTCTTCAGCTACAAATCGCAGAGGTGTGCAAAATGCAGTAATATATCCTGCTCCCAAGCTAGCCATTCCACTTTGAATGAGGCAGGATAAACACGATGTTCTGCAGGGTAATCTCAAATGTGATAGTAAGAGTGGAATATTAGCCAAAGCTTCTGCACCCTGGGGGAAGTGTGTGGTGGGAGGGACAGGGATTAGGCAAGAATCCCAAACTGGTACTTCACAAATCTTTTAATTTTTACCCTAGAACTAAATATTAGATCAGGGAAGGCTACAGCTGATGATAAATCAGATCTTCCAAATCCACCAAAGATCATGCTTTCAGGCAGACCATATTGCTGGAGATGCTGGAGGTTTAGGGTTTGATCTCCAGCTGCTGCTATAAATGCATAACCACTTAGGTCCTGATCCTCCAAGCTACCTGAACAGCTTCAGGCTGAGGCCTTAGTTCATGATCCAGCTGCCAGTGTAGAGCACTGCAGAGCAGCAACGAAAATACCGGCTGTGGAGATGGCATCCGTGAATGTGAAACTCAAACAACCTCTTGACCCACAACCCACCCATGGTTCAATCCACTCCAGTCCATCAGATAGAAACCGCTTGCAGCTATGCAAATAGTCCATCTTACCTGTCTTGTTGGCCTTCTCTCCACCTGACCTAATTAGTGTGGTGAGTAAATAGGAGAATGAGGTCAAATACAGGGCTGGATTTCCCTTGAAATAGCTCCAGATATGGCCAGGCCGCTCGATATTGTGGTATCCGAAGAGCCAGGTCTGGGAGCAATAGCTGCAGTATCCAGCTCTCCAGAGGTCAGACAAACCAGAGTGGGCTGGAGGTTATCAGCCCCTGAAACACAGGGCTCCGAGTGAAAATAAATGCAATATCATCTGTATCCACTGATCTGCTTAACAGTCAATATTTCCCCTGTTTGAGCTCGGGACTTGTGCACGCGCATTCCTTTGCTTCAGATGCATGTCCAGGGAAAATTACATTAGTATCTGACATGGTAGGGGCTTTTTAACACTGCATCAGGCGCCAGGTGATTTTTTTTAAAGCATTAAGTCAAGACAGTCTGCTAGGGAAGCAGACAAGCCCAGTCAAGTACTCACATACTCTCTGTGCAGTACCAAGCCAAACTGTGAAGTTTTCCAAGTATTTTAATGAGCATGTTTCAGACTTTTTTATTAACTTTTAATGCCTTTTACTTTTGGCAGTTCTAGCTGTTATGCTACAGGAAAGACCAAGCCACCCTCCAGAGCCATTCCAGATAAATAGGCCTTAACCACAAATTAACACGTATATCTTGTACTGCTTCTGAAGTTAAAGGCCCCATGATCTGCCTGAGAATTGCAGTGTTTGGAGTAGAAGGTTGTGGTTTTGCTGTGTAAAGCCCCAACTGGCTGAGGATCTAGAAGGCTTGGATCCTTCTGACGTGCCTGGGCACCACAGTGAGCTTGGGGAGAAAAGGGCATCGGCATTGCCGCTTGCTGGCCCTGCTCATTGCAACTCTGGGGGCAGACTCACTGCTTCCCTTGCCTCAAAGGGAAGGAACTGGGATCAGGATGGGGAGAGAAAGGAGTTACTCTGAGGAGCAGCTCGTGCTTCTCAGAAACGGGAGAGAGAGACAGAGGTGCTTCTGGCTTTGCTAGCAGTGCCAGTCCTGAGCTACCCCTGCACAATGACCAGTTTCTTCTGCCTGCTAAATCCTTTGCTTTATGGCTGCGGTTGAATACCATAAAGGTTCTGCCACATCAGCAGCTGGACCTCCAAGTGGCCCAAGTGCTGTGGGCCGTGTGGTGGCAGTGGCTGCCTGCACAAGCAGAGACACGGGTTGTGCTCTGGCACAGAGGTGCTGCTGCCCAGCAGAGGTGCTGCTGAGGGCCAGCAGTTCCCTCATCTGGAGAAGAGGGATAAAGGGAGCTTATGGCACTATGGCAGCTGGAGGGTGGAAGATCTCCATACCCCTGCAACCTGTTTTTCTCAGAGATGCATTTCCAGATACCCTTTGAGGCTGAATTGCAAAATTTGGGTCAGAATTTGTTTCACATGTTCTCATCCAGGTTTTTAATCACTCCCTTTTTAGATAGAAGGCAATAAACATGCAATACCTGTCTCCCCAGAATGCCCCCATATCAGACCTCTAGAAATTATTTCAATGTGTTCTTCCAACAAAAGCAGGCCATGCTGGAACTGCAAACACCTTATAAGTCTTCCATTACTTTTACAAATCTAGGACATTTCAATTTATTAAAAAAAAATAAATACACATGAATGCAATTGAGGGACCATGCCTTTATTGTCATCTATTGGCCTAACCCTGGTTTCCTACACCTGGCATCTCCTAGCAGGATGACATTTGACTCTTGGATAAGATGATGGTATTTCTGCAGACTGCCCTCCAATGGAGCCTGTGTTTTCTTCAGAGTTCACCAGAAATGCCTCATGATTGGCCTTAGGAAGACTTTCTGAAGAGCTGTGTCAAGAGTCAGGGGGGGCCTTTCACATGAATGGGATGATCTTATCCCAAACAGCTTTCTCGCATGAAATTATTTTACTTGAAGCTTCCCCTTTGGCTTCAGATTTTATAAACTTCAGATTTTACAAACTGTGCTTCCTAAGAGAACAGAGAGCTTCTTTATATAGGAACTATAAAGAGCTTCTTAGCTAAGGAACCTAAATCCATTGAAGGAGAAAGCCATGCAAGGCAGAAAGCAGTTTTCTCAATTACAGAAAGAAAAGGTAGAAAATAATTATGGAACCATGGGCAGAAAAGTCTTCCATTTTGACTGTAAGTTGTGATACTGATAAAATAGACAGAACTCATGGACATAATTACCAGTACATAGTTGAGTATTCTGACACAAGCTTTTTACATGAGAGGATAAATAAGCTATTCTGGTATCAGACACCTTTATTTTCTGTGATCAGTTAATCTGCCTAGTGCTTTTATCTGCTCCGTAAAGAAAATCACCTGCTCACCTGAGATGGTTGCATAGACACCAGGTCTGTGAGTAGGATTTGTGTGAGAATCCAGTCCACACTCACCTGTGACCAACCAAATGCTCCTGTGGGTTCTCATGGTGACAGCAGCAAGACTAACGTGACAGAGGCCGCGCGGCGCAGGCCCTGTGTGGGAAGCGTTCCCTCCTGACACGACAGCTCGGGTAACTTGCCCTGTGGAGAGCGGTTTGGCAGCGATGTTGGCCGCTTCTGGTGGGGCTCCTCAAGGAAACAGCTGGATTAGGCCTTGGAATGGCCACTTTGGAATGGCCACATCTCCTTGGTGCTTGTCTGGAGATGTGAGACTTGCCTTGATTCTGACCACCATAACGCAGAGAACGGGACCTACTACAGTTTCAGTCTTTTTACAGCTATGTCTTCACTATAAAGCCTTCACACAGGATAAACACCAACCAAAGTTCACATTCACTTAGCCCTCCTGGGTAGAGGAAGATTGGGCCAGAGAGCACCTAAGGAAACTCGATACCAACAAATCCATGGGCCCTGATGGGATGCACCCCAGAGTGCTGCGTGAGCTGGCGGATGTTGTAGCCAAGCCACTCTCCACCATCTTTGAAAGATCCTGGAGAATGAGGGAGGTGCCGGAGGACTGGAAGAAGGCCAATGTCATACCAGTCTTCAAAAAAGTCAAGAAGGAGGATCCGGGCAACTACAGGCTGGTCAGCCTCACCTCTGTCCCCAGAAAGGTGATGGAACGGCTCATACTGGTAGGTGTCTCCAGGCACATGGAGGACAAGAAGGTGCTCAAGACTAGTCAGCATGGATTCACCAAGGGGAAATCATGCTTGACTAATCTGATAGCCTTCTATGATGGGATGACTGGCGTGTGCAGAGGGGTTGGACTAGATGACCTCTAGAGGTCCCTTCCAACCTTAATCATTCTGTGATTCTATGATTCTTGATTTTTACCCTTTGCTTTCTGTTAAGAGTCCATGATGGAGTGGTAGGAAAATGAAGAGGTACATCAGTATGTGTCTGCTAAGTGCCTCAGGAGCTACGTCCCTGACCTTCCCCAGTCAGTGGTGAAAGGTCATTGCAGATGTGTCCCCGATGAGCTTCGAAGTTTATTTAGCTTCCACACAGAGAGAGTAATATAAGGGCATGTTTGTGCAGAAGTGTTTTGTTTACTATTTTATATTGCTGAGTATGATGTGCCACTAACAAGGTGCAATGCTACCCCTGCACACATTGCATGATTTGGAAGAATTTGCTGCTTGATTTTTTTTTTTTTCATTTTCTCGTGAAAAAAAAAATCCTTCCTGGTTATTCAGACCTCATCATGGATGATGCCCATACAGATGCTGGTATGGGTGGTCATTATGTTTTCCTTCAGCCCTCCAGCAGCCAACTTTCTAGTATGCAATTCTTAACGGTAGTTCTTATCCTGAAAAGCAATCTATGCAGCTCCTTAAACACTGCAGTTACTGTTCCTGTTATCGCAGCTGCCTGTAATTTTTCACCTCAGACTTCAGGACTCAAGGAGGAGTCTTTTACGAGTGTTCTCATTTCTTGTGGTGTCTCTGCGCTCGTGCAAAGCGCCCTGGCTGCCTCCCGCAAGCTCCCGATGCGGCAGCTCTCCGGGCTTGCTTACATTCCCTGGCCCCACACAGGCTGATTCACAGGCTGCCCATTTTTAAGACTCAGGCATTTATTGTTGCTGTCTCCTTCTTCTCCCCAGTATTTCAAAAACTTCTCCAGTAACATTTGACTTTTATCTGTTTCTAAGTCACTGAATATTTTTTATGCAAGCTCTTTCCTAGCACAGACCTCTGGACAGCCTCTGATGAAGCAGCAGAGTGAAATCCCTTGCAGATTCCTCCAGCCCTGCAGCTCTTCCACGGGCTTTGCCCAGCCCCAGTACTCAGAGGGCTGAGGGAGCAAATTGCTCCCCTGTCCTCATCAGCCGATACCTTTCATGCTGCACTGCAGAGCCACCCCTCAGCCCCACCATCTTTTTCTCTCCAATTAGCTGCTTCAGAAATGTTTGTACAGACAGGCGAAGTTACAAGGCACAAGAGTAGCATCAAAAATGTAAGCCATGGCACTTCATTTTAAAACACTTAAAACTAAATAGAAAGCCTATTATACAAAGCAGAGAAAATAAACAGTAAAAAATTAAGGCTGCATTAAATTTGTGACACTTCCTGAAAACTGATCCTGGTCAGGAAGCTTAGATAGAAATGCCAAAATAATGTCATCTAGTTAATTATTTAACCAATATTAAAATTATTTAAAAATATTTTTACAATCAGATTTTTCATTTCTATGTTTTCTTTGTCTTCATTTTTGTGTTTCTATTATCAGAATTTTCTAATTTTATTTTTATTACTTCCCATTTTCTTAAAGCAATGCAAGCATATCATTTCAGTATTTTTATGATATAGCAGTTGTATTACTCTTGCAATCTTTTATCACTTATTTAGTGTTACCCCTGTTGTCTTCCAGGCAAAGACCGTGGATCTTTTTTTTTTTTTCCATGTATAACTAAATCAAACAGCACAATGATTTGGCATGTGACATAGGGCTGGATGTAGATGTTTGTAATGTCATATGCAGCCTTGTAATTTATATCATAACCTGTAATTACTTTACAAAATTGTCATGATATCACTTGGATTTGCCATGTGATTTGCCCAGGAATCAAAGCTGGAAGTGGCCCATAGGACATATCTTTTTTTCTTTTTTGTTTTTTAAACTCAGGTATCTCTCTGATTTTCTCTTTTTAAAAATAGTTGTTAAGCCAGATATAGTTTTAGAAATTCTAAAGATGTAATACTACTTTGCTTTGCTCTGTCAGGAACAATCTCAGTAATTCAAGCAGCTTCGTGGGGTTCCCTGGGTAGACTGTGTTTTTCTAAGCATTTCTCCAAATGTATCTTTTAGAGAGCCCTAAGACTTTCTAGCAATGGATTTCAAGCTGACTAGATGTAGCTTTAATTTTCCCCCAGGCTGCTTTTCCCCAGCACTTGCATTTTGTTACATTTTCCAGATTTCCCTTGAACTTCTGAAAAGGCTTGCTAAAGCGTCTCTAATTTCTTTTCCCATTTCCTTCAGCATTCCTGCATGCGGGCTTTCTACTTTTAACAGTTTTAAGGATTCCAAGCTTTTTATTAACTATCTCTGATCTTATCTCCTGTTTTTTTAATTCCTCATCATCTGCTCCCAGTAATCAGAATCTTGCTTAAGGAATTATCTGTTCTCTTCTAGCCAGAGATGCAAAATATGTATTTAATATTTTCTTGGCCCTTCTCATTTTCTTTTCTGATTACTCTTTAACACTGTTATGAAGGAAAATGCCTACTCTTTCCTGCTTTCTTTTTTGATGTTTGTATTCTTTCAGATGATCCAGGCTGATCTATAAATAGTCAAATACATCAGTGTCCCCCTCATGAAGTGTGTTCAGCTGTGACTTAAGTGTAGTTTTGCTCCACTGCCTTCTAAATGTGAAAACACATTAGTAAGGACTGCCTGCACAAGCTTCCTGTGCTTCTATCTCTGAATTAAGTCAGCAAGAACTAAACACAAACCAAGCACAAAGACCTGGCTCCGTGATTAGTGTGGCTCAGACTAAAAGTTGATCTTTGTGTGCCTTACTACATAGGAGCAATGTCCTCTTCGAAGTATGAACAGCTGCAATTGCATTTCTGAAACAGAAAAAAACCTCAATCCCAAAACAACAACAACAACAAAAAACTATCACTATTGTACATTACCAGTAGAATAAGGAGCTTTGACTCGTGTTTGAGAAAAAAAGTCTGTTTTTGTCCCCCCCTTTTTTAAAAAATGATGACTTGCTTAAACTGTTGCTTTATCCACATTGCAGACCTCATCCGCTGATGACTACTAGACTGTCTGCAATTAGAAATTGACTGAGTGGAAATCCAGAAGTGTTTGGCCCTGTTCCTCAATAGACTGTGTTCAGATCAGCTCCCGGTTTAGTCCATCACAGGCAGCTTTGGATACTTGTTGTTATGGCAGGCAGTACTGAGGCCTTAAAACTCTCACAGAATGAGGTTGGAAATATTTTAATGAGATTTCTTGATTTGCATAAACATTACCTGGTGTTGCTTGGTCTTGAGGCTTGGTGACCTACCAGCTGATGACAGTCAGGTGTCCTCCAGGCCGTCCGTTTTCATCTGGCTTAAATTCCTCCTGGCGGTGGTGACATCATATGCCCTTTTCTTCATATGTACTTTTTCTTCCTTCTTCACACACATTTCCACGTGCTCAGCAGCAGTGTCCAGCCCCAAGACATGCTCTGCTGCAGCTCCCTGGCTTTACCTGCCTGGGAGGAGGAGGTGGCACCTGGACAATGTGAGCACGGGCTCTGCTTCTGCCTGTCCCTTGGCCTGCCCACCTACCCCCAGCCTCTCCCTGTGCTGTGTGGAAAAAGGAGGTATTTCATTTTCCGTCCACATTTCTGGAGCTTTTCCCTTCGTACTAATTTGCCCTTTGTGATTATTTCAACATACCGAAATTGTTATTATATCAAGTAGGAAAAGTGTCGCAAAGAGGTTTGCTTCACCACTGGCAGCCTCCTGTGCTCCACGAGAGCATGTGGACACGGTGACAACCCTTGCGGGTCTCTTGCGAGCACACGTGCAGCTCACTGAGCGTTGCCAGCACAGTACTTGTGAGTCTGAAGCAATCGAGAGCTCCTTGAAAAGGTTTCGCCAGCCTCTGCTTTTCTGCTTGCTCTTGACAGCTGTTTTCACTTCCCTGGCACAAAGAAATCTGGGAATCTGGAGCTGGCCCTCTATGGCAGGCAGGCAGCTACTGAAGACTAAGTCATCTCCTCCTGAAGCTGCAAATGACAGCTTATGCCAGTATCCGTCTCCTGCCTTGGTTGCCAGATCACACTTATTCCCTGAAGCAAGTCCTAGCGGAGCTCAGCAACTGTAGTGAATCCAAGTCCTTTGCACACTCCGCAGTCACTGCCTGCTGCAGAGGCCGCCTGCCTTGGCCTCTGTGACTTTGCATCTCCTAAGGGCGCAGAAGCCGTGCTCTTCTGCACCAGAACTGGCGGACACAGCAAGGATAGAGAGCATGTCTGGAAGGACACCCTGACAGCATCACAGCCTTCTCTGCTATGCCTGAGGTGACTGTAATCATCATGGCAGAATAAACAATTTTCCTTATGTGATGTTTTTACTTATTTGATATATATCCTTATCTGTAGTCCTTACAAACTTCCTTATTTCTTTAATTTCCCTTATTTCCTTATTTGCACTTGCATGCATCTGCTTCCACAGGACCCTGCTCTGAATTAAGGATTCCTTTTCCTTGGACTTGCCTTTGATGCTCCTGTCACTAGTGTAGAAGAAGTACCCCACAGAGATGAGCAAATTTACAAAAATAAGGGAGGAGGTAGAGGAAAGACACAGTAAATTCCCGAATTGTGGAAGAAAGTGGCTAGTGGCTTTCAAAATGGTCCTGCCTCAAAAATACAAAAGCAAGCAAGCAACCAAAAAACGAACAAATTAACAAACAAACAAACAAAAAAATCCCTTCAGCTGGCACTGACTCATTCCTGGACACCAAACCTGTCAGCAACAACATGGAAACCCATAGGAAATCAAGCTCATTCAGTGCATGGGAACTGCTTGTTAGAAGGTTTATAAACTGGCTGGATATTGGTAGATTTTCACGGGAGGAGGAAAAGACACTTCCCGGACACATCTCATGCCAAGATAAGATGCTAAAACTGTGCATTCTTAACCGGGGGGAGTGTTTTTCCATGTGTTCCTCTTCATTCCTGGAAATGGCTAAGCATTTTTATTAATACTGGCTGCAATACTCAGAAGGACAATTTCTGCTTAAAATGAGTTTGGCAAAGATTATTGGCAACCAAGAAGAGCGGCTGACACTTGGAAATATCAGGTAACCTACAAATTAGGTGGTGCTACTATGGGAAGCGGAGTCCTGGCTCGGGGGGACCTGTGGGATCTGAGGAAGATGAGGGTGGCCTGGGCTACCGCATGCAGAGGCATTCCCAACACAGTGAATGAAACAAGCCCGTGTCTCCTCTGCGACGTGGGCACGGGGAGCTCGGTGAGAGCTCTCCATCCCCAAGCAGAGCAGCCTCATGTCTGTCTCTTCTCTGACACCTTGTGACAAAGTTAAGGCCTTTGGTTTAAAAGAGTAGAAGGAAAAATGAGACGGTGCTGCAGGAGATCAGGAGGCCCACCATAGTTCCACGTTTTGCAATAGCAAAGAGTGCAGTAGGTGCAAATGCGCAACTGGAAGTGGGGGTGTGGACATGAAAAGTGATAGTTCCTGCTGATCCAAATGAGAATAGAGATGTCCTTCCTGAGACCTCTTTTGGTGACAACCTCAGCTCTCCCTAGCACTTGAGCAAGACAGCAGCACCAGGCACCTGGGCAGGCCAAACAAGACCCCGCAACATGATAGTTTGGTGGCTATTCTGCAACCCCACGTGCAGCCCAGACTGCTGGCAGGACAAGCCTGGTCTGGCAGGAGCGCAGCATGGCCTGAGCAACACCTCTGCAAGCAGGGCGCTGGAAAACGGGAGCAAGTTCCCAAAGCGGGAAGAGGTGGAAGACGCTTGGGAGCACCGTGCTGCAGCATGCGAAATTCCATTTTGCATAATGAGGCCCGGGGAAAATTGGCAAGCAGGATGGGGCAGAAGTTAAAATGCCTTTGAGGGGTGGAGGGAGGGGGGCTTAAGTAATTATTTGGGGCATGAAGCAATGCAAAAATATTTACCAGCAAAACTCTGACCAACAGCAATACTGAGGCGCTTCCTAGGAAGGTGCATCCACTGGCTCAGAGCAGGAGCTCTGCGCTTTCCAGCGCGCTGTGCAGAGTGTCTGGCATGCTCGTAGAGATGGACGGGCAGCCCCAGCCTGTCACCAGCCACCAGCTTGCGTCCAAAGATTGCTCTCGCCCCGTGGCATTACGGGAACCCAAAGCGATCTCACGCTCCGCTCACTACTAGCTGTTTTGGAAGCAGATTGTAAGACCTTACCTTGCTTCCAGATGCCTAAAATATGTTTAAAGTCTTAATATCCTGGTAGGCTTTGGATATATACATGTACCCTATACATATATGTGCAAACACCCATTATTATTTTGATATAAAACATGCCACGGTCCCGTAGCCTATCAGGCTGTGTTAACAGCAGAAGAGATGGGTATGTATCCCACAGCAGTTCAGTAACTGACACTCATCCAATTCATTTAACATGCCACAGCCAAAAACATCTTTCTTGCTTCAGAGTCCAGAAGTGAAAAAAAGTTACATGTTTTTTATTGCTGGGAGGACTGCATTAATTGGCAGTAATCACAAGCTCCTGTCTTCTTGCCAAAGGAGCTTTGCAGAGAAGCTCCAGCCCTCCCAGCATACCGCTAACTGCTAATGCATTATTTGAAAATCAGACACAGTTTGGAAGAGATGGTGGGTGAAGAAGCCTCTCGTGCCCTGGACAAAAGGACAGGGAGCAAAGCCCTGGGCTATGGCAGTGCCTTTCAAACCAAATTAAACACAAAAGCCCCTTATGCTCTGTACCGCCAGAATCAGGTAGGAGTGTGTGAAAACAAGAAAAATAAAGAGGACACATGGAAATCATTTCAGGATTGTAAAACCCAAGATAAGAGTCAGCAGCATGGAAAAGAAGCAACAAGCTTGCAGCATGCACCTAAGATGCAGGCCAAGTGACAGAGCTCATACTGGAAACACGGGAAAATAAGGCTTCTGGAGCAAAGATAAAGGCAGAACTGGGGAGGCAGCTGGAGAAGTCCTCTAGTTGTTGGAGGTGGTTATTCACACAAGCATCATTCACGTATTCACATATGCTTTGAAATAGCATGACTGAAGGATACTGCAGCTGCAAAGGCAAATATCTGTCTCTATTGCAGGTGCATAGAGACAAATAAAGCAAAAACATAAGCAAAAATCTCGACACGAGACAGAGTCCCACCCCCATGTGAAAGTAGCATTGAATGCAGGGGAAAGGTGCTAGGTTGCAGCTCTGAGTGCTGTGATCCTGATGGGTAAAAGCCTCAAACTTCTATGCCGAGGATGGCACAGATAGAGCTACTCGTAATGAGAGAATGAAACCTTGAAAGCTGTAAGAAACAGCAGAGGTGCTTTTTATAATACCCCACAAAGTGTCTTTTATGACTTGTGTTGGTGCTCAGGAGATAAGGATCCACCTGCAGGTTGGGTCCAAGTGCCTCTTGTCCGGCTCAGTCAGAGGACAGGGTGGCTGAAGCGTCACCTCCTCCAAGACTCCCATTTCATGTGAATTTGGAGCTGGAGCTATACTGGGCACTTCTGGAAGCTCAGATGCAGGCTCTTTCCATGACTGCGGGAGAAGAATGTGATAAGAGTATTTTCTTAGTTGACAGCAAATCAAATCAAAACTTCACCACCCTTTTACCTTGAGCTATTTAGTCATCTTAAAGTGTTGTGCTAACACAACTGTTGCCAAAAACTCTAGCTCTTCCTCCCCTTCCCAGTGGGAAGAAACACACTCCAGACATTATGATCCTTAGATCCTCTAAAAATCCTTCTTTGCTGCTGGCTACATCCCTTTAGAGTTACTATTTTCACGATGATAAAGGTGACACTACAGCAGTTGAAAGGAATGGAAATTGGATGAGATTGGACCAAGAGGCTTCAAGAGAAGGGCCGTGGCTGACTCCTCACAGTGCCGGGATATCGGCGCAGCCCACGGACGAGGATCAGCCCAGCTCTGTCCTTTCCTCCAGTACCCCCAGCCTCTCACTGTGGTCACAGGGAAGGGAGCTCTGTCCCCACGACAGGAGATGGAGCCGCTGGAGCTAACGAAGGCTGTGCCTGATGTAACAGCTCCCTGGGGCGGCACAGCTTGCGTAAGGGTGCCAGAAAGCCTCATGTGACCGCAGAGGTGCTCGAGTAGCGGCAGAGGTTTCATTTGCACCATATGAGGATCTAGCCCGACTTACCTAACAATCTCGAACACGCTCAGTCCTTGCAGTGCAGGCAATAAAAGCAATGACTAGTACCTGTGTTTTTCACAGGGTGACTTTAAATGAGGCTGGTGATAAATTTCACAGCTTTTAAATTGCTTCTTCGTACTTGTAAATAAGTGTGAACAGTAACATTAATTGTTTGTTTGATTGTTTTACACAATCGTAGAATTAATGAGTTTTTTCAGGGTGTCTTGGTGTTCTGGCTATACTCCTGGGACAAAAAGGAAAAAAAAGGCAAAACAAATTTAGTTCTAAGTTATTTGAAAAAGTTCTCTGAAAAAATTCAACATTTCACTACGGATTTTTGAATCACTAGATCATAAATGAAGGTTGTGCTAATAGGAAATTATTTACATTGAAACAAAAGCATTCTTTTAAAAACAACTCCAGCTTGTGGTTTAGGAGAAAAAATAAATATTCTGGAAGCAATCTTATGAGTTTATTTTATTTATCAGCAAGATAGTTGTTTGGGAGAGAAAGACATTTCCTTTTAATTCCCTTCCTGCCTCATTCAAGCTTCAACAGAGTGTACTCATTCAAAAAAATAAAAAAAGAGAGCAGAGTGGGGCAGCATCCAGGCATGGATGACAGGGACATTAGCCAGATGAGCATCACGTTCCTATTGGCTTTGGAGCGGAGATCGGACTGGATAATCCTGTACTGCCTGTTTTGTGGGTGCTTGGTGACATCAGAGGCTCCTGGTTTAGCTTCTAATAATGCTGGCTACTCATATAACTGTCTTTTGCAATCCCTATCTTGGCATAGTTGTTGGGGCTTGATGTGTGACAGAGAAGGAGGCTCAGAAGGACTTGGAGGACAAGGCTCTCTAGCACTGTTAAGAAACATAGGTGGATTTTCCTCTTCTAAGTCACTAAGTTTGCTCTTTCCTTTGTGGCCAGCCAAGGAGAGAGCAAAATCATTTGTTCTCCAAAAGCAGATGTCCTGGGCAAGCGTTCTCCTCAAAACAAGTGCAATGAGATGTTCCAGAAACAAATTAAATTGTTTCCCAAACCCAGAGGAATATATTGGATCTTAAATATCACTCCTACCTGTGATGGCTGCCCATAGGGACCATCTCATCATCCTGTCCTGTGCTGTGGTCCCAAAGATAGCTGTGCATTTGGAGGGTAGTTTTATCTAAATGTCTGCTGTGACTTATTCTAGCCATTGAGAGAAACAGGCTGGATCATGTCAGCTGTCTGCTAAGGAGGCTTTCATCCTGCACTGCTCAAATAAGAAAACCTATGAAATCACTGGTTACTAAACACTTGACGTGATTTCCCAAGGTTTGCCCCATGCTAAGTACTCTGGTAATTTGGATAGTGTTGACAGAAGTGCTGAATATTACCCAGAGCACTTGGTGTTTTCTTATTATTGTTATTTTGTTGGCTCCAACAGTAAAGCATTAAGGAGTTCTCTCCTCTCCCCTGACAGAGACACTGTTAGGCCACTAATTGTTTGCAAAAAAAATCCACCTTCCTTCAGGCCAGGCTGCTCTATTGCTCCTCTCCCTGTGTTTTGGCTGGGCTGGGGTGGGATGGGACAGAGTCAGACTGATTTCTGGACTGTTATTCTCCCACTGACAGACCAAGCTCAGTTGTGCTCTGGTTCTTTAGCAATCACAATTTCAGGAGCCTAAGAATAGGCCAGACTTACACTCCTATTTCTTGGATGAGCTTCACCATTACCTCTTTCTATTTAGGTTGAAGTGCTCTTATATTTTTGACTCTTTCAGCTTAATATTTGCTACATAATTGTAAGTTGCATTTTAATAAAATATTTCAAGAGTAAAGTGGTGACATCATTTAAAAATGCATTATTTTTTTTCCTTGTAACAAAGATAGCTTTTTCTTTAGAAAAAAATATACTTCTGAGACTCCATATCATGTGATATTTGTTCTCAGAGACATCATGGTATTATGTCTTTTTGTGCAGTAAATGATAATTGTCCTTTCTTTATAAAGTCAAAACTGAGATAAAGAGAGGGAAATGACATTACTAATTCTTCTTGAGAACAAACGGAGTTTCCTGCAAGGAGGAGGCCTCTCTCCCTGTGTTTTTCAAGCAGTGCCTGTTCATCGTGCTCAGGGCTGGCCTGGGTCTCAGCCAAACGCAGTCCCCAGAGCAGTCTCTCCACAACCTCGTGGCAGCCACCTGAGAAGTCACCGTGAGGAAGGCTGGAAGAGCCTGGGAGGGAGACAGTGCATTAGGATTGCAAAGGTGATGGTGGCAGTTAGTAGGAGTGGAAGTTCTTGTGAACTGGCCTTTCCATGTTAATGGTCTGGAAGGTACAGATACAAATCTGTGATGTTTGTGATCTGGGCTTAAAATCTCCTACAGAGTTGTATGCATTGCTTATGGACAGAAGGGAGATTTATGAAAGCATTATTACTATGTTTAATAAAAAAAAAAGCATTATCACTATGTTTAACAATGGTATAATAAAAAAAAAGTCAATTGGGAATCTGTTTACAGTGAATTGCACTGAATATTACTCCTGTGGAACACAAAAATTGTGTTTGTGTCTGTGTGTATGGTGTGTTTAGTGCTTGTGGTGGGGAGGAAAGAAGGGAGACACTGGGCAGTGTTAATCTACAGACACCTTCTGTTTATTCTTAGGAAAAGCAACAACAGCAGTCTGAAGCTGCACAGCTATTCTCCTGACCAACACAGCTTTTGAAATAAGATGAGTCTCAGTGGCTTCCCTGTAACAATGTGTAACGCTGGTGAGCACCCCTATGGCTTTAAAGATAAGTCAGGACCCTGTTGCTTTAAAAGGAAGCTCAGACTGAGGTTACGCTGAAGTGCCTGTCCGTCCTGGGATTTTGTTTAAATTAAATTAAGTCATTGCGGAAGTTGGCAAAAAGCAGCCACAGAGGGTGGAGTTGCATAAGAACCTGCCTGTGTGTTTGCTTGGGTGTGGGGATTAATGATTGTTCGCAGGTTTCACAGAATCAAAAAGATTTAACAAATTATGTGTGTCACTTGAAATAACACTCGTTTTTTATGCTCCATCACAAAAGATTCCCCATGAAGGCATTATCGCTTCATATTGATCTTTATCACTTCATATTGATCTTTCCCCACCTGAAGGGGAGACTGTGCAAGGTCAGTGATTATCCAATGGATGCTTCCTCTTGTCTTTCTTTAAATCGTTATAGCTGGCAGGGAAAGAGTCTACTCGCATATGATGACTGTGGTTTCTTTTCCACAAAGACTTGCCATCACTAGCTGGGCTGTGGTTAAACAACACACTGTTTCCTTTGTCCCAGCTAGCCTTGTGTGAGCAAAGAAGTTCTGTATGCCAGAACCTAACCACTAGTGTCAGCACTTCAGTGTTCTTAAATACAGATAACTTCCTTTTTCTGTTTGTCTTTTTTTTTTTTTTCCATGACCAATATTAGTTCATAATTAGGTCTATATATGAGCCACCATATTCTTTGGAATGAAATAGCCAGTGCTGCAGGAGACCCTGTATGATGCTCCCCAAGCGTCCTGCTCTTGAGGGCTCAAGATCAGGCAGCTGCTCAAATGAGTGGTCTCGGGGCTCACCTGCCCCCCAGGCCCTAGCTCAGCTGTAGAGGGTGATCCTGGGAGCCTCCGAGCCCATCTGTACCCCTGACTCCCCGGGCCCTCGTTCCCATGGGTCTTCTTGGGGTATCTGTTCTAGAAACTCACCTGGGTTAAGTGCCATCTTCTCTTGACCATCCTAAGTATGTTAAAACCATTGTAAAGCCTATTGTCCTTGTGCCAACACTGCCCTTTAATTTAAATTATTCTAACTGCTTCCTGGTAGTTACTTCCTTGACATATTTATACCTCCTTGTAGCCTTTGATTTCTGCACAAGTTTTTGGTTACCTTCTTAACAGAGACTTTCAAATTCGTGGTTATTGCAAGGGCCCAATTCTGCTTCCCTCAAGTTTGGATGAACCAGGCAGGGCATTTCCACAGGCTCTCACCTTGTGCAATGGCTTTAGCATTTCTTTCAGGTGCCTGGAAATGACTTTTTGTGGCAGCACTGCAGTGCTTCACTCACTGCAATGCTGGAAAATCAGCAGACTTCTTTTCTGTCATTTCCATTTGAAGAGATTGCAGACCTTGTGCTAATACAGTACTAATAAAGGTTTGCATCTAATTGCTTTCATATCATATTCCACTTACCTTCTATATTGAAGACGCATCCTAACATTGAGTTATTTGCATATTAATACACTCAAATTTGTGTACTAAAATCAATAATATAAAAATTAAATCTCCCTTTTAGGATTAACTCTTGTGATACTTCTTCAACAAACTTATGCCACTGATCATTGTCTTTCAAACACATTATCAACCTGCTGGTTACTTCCTCTCCTAAGCAGAAAGTCCCCAATGCTTGTAAGATCAGCACCCCCACAGACTGTTGTTGTCACACCCAGAGTATCTAGTTCTACCATTATAACTGACATGCTTACATCTGGGAAGTGAGTTTCTTGCAGTGATACAATTCCTGGTGATGTCTTTCCCTTTGGTGAGTTTGAGATCTCTGGGCAATACAGCACCAGGAGAAGGAAGCAGTTGTGGTGGCTGATGCAGGAGGCCACGGTCACTGGTCTTGCCCAAGTTGGGTCACTCGTGCTGTAGCAGTACTCAGGCTTCAGCAGCCCTTGCTCTCCTCAAGTCAGCCCCATGGATTTTCCCTGTAGATCTATTGCTTCTCAGTTCTTGTCTCTCACTCAAACAGTCCTGTCTCCCTATACCTTGATGCTCATTTTCAGCCTATCCTGAATGATGGCACAGCCTGTCCTGCTGTGCCATCAAGGTCCACCTCCCCATGCGTCTCACCCATGCTGCCCAGTCTTCCTGACACTCTGGTTTCCAGGTGTTGCCTTTCCATTACACCCTCCTGGCCTCCAGACGCTGTCTTCCCTTCCTTGAAACACAGTGATATTTAGTTGCTAAAATCAAGAATGTTGTTGTAGAGTCTACATGAATTGTGACATCTGCAGGGATTTTCAAGAGATTCCTGAAAGAGGTATTTTCTCTCTTGCTGCCTCTCCTATTGCTCCAACATCTTTTTCCGAAGTATGAGAATGGTAGAGCTGTTCATAAATATGAAGTCAATATTTTTATGATGGATAAAATATTGTATTTTTCTCTGTCCTTAGCATGAGAAACGGCAGAACCATTCTTGCTACAGTTTTTTTGAATATCTACGCCTGAAGTGGATAATGACTCCAGAAAATTCTACCCAAATAAGTCAAGTTTGATGATGTGCAGCTGAACTCACGATCTTACAACGTGGAATATTTGGGGTATCCTTGAACTGGTAGCAGCAGGTGATACTAGGCAGACCTGTGATTATAGCACATGATTCACATAACAATCTCCTCTTTCACCTACCCAAGAAAGTTCATGAAGCTGTGGATATGCTGTGGATAGTTGCAATGTGCTGGGAGGATAGAAAGAACCATAAGCGTCCAGCAGTCCGTTCAGTTCTTACACACTGGAAGAGCAAAGAGAACCGCCACCAACAGCGAAGGCCACTCCAGCTTCAGTTATGAATCACATAGAAGACCTGTATGTATTTAGTGACTCAGTACTATGGTGACAAAAGCTTCACAAACACTTAACAGAGAACAAGGTTGTGTGTTTTTTACTCCTCCTTACATAGCGTAGTGCTGCCTGGGAATAACCTGGGGTGAATTCCTTTGAATTGGTCCTTCTGTTACCTTGCTCTCCTAGAATGTGTTTTGTTAGGGAGAAAAAAACCTATTTCATATACCATTTATGATCCACTTTATCTACCTTATTGGTAGCTACTAATGAAAACAGGGCCATATTCTTCCAGAGTCTGTATATTCACTCTTGTAACCTTTTGGGAACTTTAATAGCAGCTGGAGTCATCCTGCCTTTTAATATGCAATGGGCCATTTGGTGTAAGCTTCCTTCCATGAAGGCATGAAGTTACTCCAAAACAGTGCATGCTTCCAAGTGGTATATTTAACCTGCACAGCTGCACAGCTGAAGCCAGAAGGTTGCCTTTGAAATAATCCTCTGTGTAGCTTCAACCCTTGAGGTGTCCATGTGAAAAGAATTTAGTATCTTGGTGTTTCTTCTAGTCTTTCCAAATTCTTCTTCATTTCACATTTGTTCCTGAATCATGCTAACTGACCACACTTTTAAATGTTTACAACTGTTCTGGCTAAAGTGCTGATAGAGCAGAAAGAAGCAGTAACCAGACTGAAAGACTAGATTACTTATGTTCACAGAAAGTATTTAAGAAAATGAAAGGTGAAGCAAAGCTCTGGCCCAGGGATGCCACTGGTGCTCCACTTCATCTCTCTTCTGCTGTAATGAGTCTGGCCTGTTTACAAGTGAGGAATTTCCCATCCACCAATACCAGACGAGCATGCTACTCACTACAACCGCAGCTCCTCTTCTCATTCAGCTCCCCTTCACAGCAACAAGAGATGCGAATAGGCACCCCCATCTCTTGCTGAAAGTAAGAGAACTCTTTCCACTCACCTTAAATGGAAAGGTGATCAAGCCTGCATAGAGACTAAATCGAAAGGTCGGCAGAACTATGCAGAAGGGAGGAAAACTGTTCTTCATCTATCAGCAGTCCTGGTCAACAGGGGAGGTCCCATATGACTGGAGACTGGCCAGTGTGATACACATCTACAAGAAGGATCAGATGGAAGACCTACAAGCCTGTCTGTCTGACCTTGATATTGAGGAAAGTTATGCAGCAGATCATCTTGAGGGCAATCACACAGCATGTGTACGACAACCAGGGGATCAGGCCCAGCCAATATGGTTTCATGAAAGGCAGGTCCTGCCTCGCCAACCTAATCTCCTTCTATGACCAGTTGACTCGCCTAGTGGGTGAGGGAAAGACCGTGGACGTGGTCTACTTAGACTTCAATAAGGCCTTTGACACAGCCTCCACTGACTTCTCCTGGAGAAGCTGTCACCTCGTGGCTTAGACAGATGTACTCTTTGCTGAGTGAAGAAGTGGCTAAATGACCAAGCCCAGAGAGTGATGGTGAATGGAGCTAAATTCAGCTGGCGACCGGTCACAAGCAGTATTCCCCAAGGGTCACTGTTGGGGTCTGTCCTCTTTAATAGCTTTATCCACGATCTAAATAAGGGGATTGAATGCACCCTCAACAAATTTGAAGACAACACCAAGCTGGGAGGAAGAGTTCATCTGCTTGAGGGTAGGAAGGCTCTACAGAAGGATCTGGACAGGTTGGGCAGAGACCAACTGAATGAGGTTCAACAAGGCCGAGTGCCATGTCCTGCACTTCGGTCACAACAACCCCATGCAGCGTTGTAGGCTTGGGGCAGGGTGGCTGCAGAGCTGTGTGGCAGAAAAAATCTGGGAATTTTGGTCAACAGCCAACTGAACTGGCCTAGGTGGCCAAGAAGACCAGCGGCCTCCTAGCTTGTATCAGGAACAGCATGGCCAGGGAAGTGCTTGTTCCCCTGTGCTCTGTGCTGGTGAGGCCCCACCTCGAATGCTGTGTTCAGTTTGACTCCTCACTACAAGAAGGACATTGAGGTGCGTGTCCAAAGGAGGACAAAGAAGCTGGTGAACAGCACAGACCTTACAAGGAGTGGCCGAGGGAGTTGGGCTTATTTAGTCTGGAGAAGAGGAGACTCAAGGGAGACCTTATCGCTCTTTACAACTACCTAAAAGGAGGTTGTAGTGAGGAAGGGGTCAATCTCTCCTCCAGAAAAACTACAGATGGAAAAAGAAGAAATAGCCACAAGTTGCACCAGGGGAGATGCAGGTTAGACATTAGAAAGTATTTCTACATGGCAAGAGTAGTCAAGCATTAGAGCAGGCTGCCCAGGGAAGTGATGGAGTCACCGTCTCTGGCAGTGTTCAAGAAATGTGTAGATGAGGGGCTTAGGGACATGGCTTAACAGGCATGGTGTTAAAGGGTTTACAGTTGGACTCAATGATCTTGAAGGTCTTTTCCAACCATAATGATTCTATGATTCATTTTACTTTGACATATTTGTACTTATTTGGCATTTTTATGAAGCATTTTCATGACCACAAGGTCTGACAAAAGCGTTGCTCCCAGGCTTGGCAGGGTCAAAGGAACGTCAGGAACGGTGAGGAACAGAGTGGCGACCAACCAGAAAGCACTATGTTATGCCACCATGCCTCACTGGGACACACCGTGTCTTGAACACTGTGTACAGTTCTGTACACTGTCATCCCATGCCCAAAGGGAGGCAATCAGAAATGTCAATCACAGACAGAGTGAAACAGCAATCACAGAGGGACACACCAACGTGAGTAGGACCCTTCAGGATGGAAAGGCTCATAAAATAATGAATGGGAGAAAAAAAGAACAGTTTGTTCTCTGTTTCACACAGTACCATAGGCACCAAGTGCCACAATCAGACCCCTGGTTTATAACAAACAAATACTATTTTAAGTAACCTGCGAGTCTCACGCTTGCATAATACTAAAAAGAGGAGGAAGAGGTCAAAATCATAAAGGGCTTCAAATAGTTACCAGATCTATTGGCAAAAGACAATGTTGACTGAGAAGTCTAAGACTCAAAGACAAGGATCATAGCTCCAGTTTAAGGAGTCTCTCGTCATAGGTTGGAAAAGGTTTTCAAGTAAAAGAGCAGTACAAAAGCACTGTTTGCTTTGTCCAGATGGGCCTGGGACCTCTAGAGGTGGCTCTGCACCAGGGAAGCCTCTGCTGCAACTCATGACAGGTGCTTGGGTCATTTGATGTGACAAGAACTTGGGTAGTTTGACGCAGTGGCTCCTTTTCTCTAGGTTGCTTCTTGTTCCCACTTTCCCTGAGCAGGTCTGGTTATGCGGAGAGGGAAGCACAGAGCCCAGGAGTGGAGTGGGATGATGCTGTAGCAGGGCTGGGACTGCTGCTGCACCCACGTCTCTGCTAGCCTGTGGGTGACGGACATGGGACACCCCTCAATGGGTCTCTATGGCTTGCAAAGGACCAGGTATTGTCAACAGCAGGTGATACTGTGGCCAGAGGATGGCAGCACTTTTGGAGATAGTTTTAGAGATAGTTTTTGTGTAGTTTTGGATAGATTTGCTTAGTTTTGGTCCAATGTGCACAGAGAAATGTCTTTGTGCTTTTGTAGTACTTGGTTGCAGTTTGTGGGGAATTTGTGTGAACAAATGCAAACCTCACAGCTGTGTACCCAAATAATCACCCTTAATGACCATCTATTGGCCCATATACTATTGAGCAAAGAGACTACCTCCTAATGAAGCTCATAGTATGTAGGAGTATACAAATAATGCTTAATGGATCAGTGATGCTGAGTGCTTTAAGATCAAGGGAAACAATCTCTAATTATACCTGGATTTCTTCTTCCTCAAATAACAACAACTAGTAGATCAAGGATAAATTTCTTTTGCCAGGGAAGCAAATTGTAAAGACATTATTTTTGTCAAAAGCAAAAAAAAAAAAGCTTTGTAACTTTCATGAAATAATGTTCAAATAAATTACTCTGTAATATAAATTAAAAATAAATATAATAACATATGTATATAAAGTTAAGAGTAATTATCATCTGCATCTTTCATGAAGTACAAGATGGGACTCACTGTTGAGCCCCACAGATAAAAATACAGAGAGCAGGAAAGAGGATGTGTCTTGTTCAAAGTAACACAAGAGTTCAATTGTCAAGCATGAAGCACACAAACACAAAAGCCTGTTCATGAATGGGAACAAAATATGAGAAGAATGAGCAAATCTTTCTGGGGCTAGAACAGAAGGATTGCCTGCTGCGATGAAGAAATATCAAACATTTTAAAAATACCTGCTAAGTTCCTATCTATATAATTTACACCACAGATTTCCCTCTAGGGACTTGACTGTGTGAAGGGGCTCGTGCAGGAAACATCCCAGACTGCTGGTAAGAGCTGGAAATGGGGCTGTTTGCCACAGATGTAACTTTTTTTTTTTTTTTATAAACTCATGAACACTTGGACGCTGGCTTGTAGCAGAGTTGAGGGTAACTGCACATAAGCTGTTTATAACACTGCTAAACCAATTAATATATGGTTCCCTCTTTGGACATTCAAGCCATGCCAATGAGTGCAGCGGCTCTTTTATCTGCTGCTCTGCAGCATTCGTCACCCTCCACCACCCAGGAGCAATCCACAACGAAATCCTTAGAGACCTTCAGCAGCCTCCTGAGCCATAGATACACACGTGCCCCTTATGATCAGCTCCTGCAGCTTTGCAATTGTACCAAATTCTCCAGTTCTGAGATTCTCGGGGAAAGAAGCAAAACGCCTTTTCCCGGACAAGAAAGAGGAGGTGCAGCAGCTTCTCACAGTCTTTCCTGCAGCCCGTTCTTCTTTTCTGCTCTTTCCTTTCCTCCTCCTCCTTCTCCTCCTCGCAAAGAGATTACTGTCTTGGAGCCTGGGCTAAGCCCAGCCCTTTTGTGCCCTGCAGCCATTGCTGCATCTTTAAGGGAAAGCTGATTCCCAGGAATGCCGTGCATGCACATACCTATCTGGGCGCTGCACCCACACCTGCCCACCACGTAACCCAGCGCCGCAGCCGCATTCCAGCCTGCCGAGCGATTGCTCCCTAATTGTTACCTGTCAAACAGGTAAGCGAGGCTCTTGGGCCAAGTCCAAACAAGCGTATATTCCCATGAAATCCTAAACCGGCAAACCTTTGACCTTTTTGCAGCCTCGATGATGATTTTCACCAGGGCTGTTTTAAAAGTATGATGGTATCTTTGATGGATGGACCCAAAAGTAGTGTGTTTTGCTATTGTTTATTGAGATGAAGCTTTCCTGGGCATGTTAGTACCTGCAGGAGAGCAGAGAATTACCAAAATAGAAGAGCAGAGCGGGCAGACCATTAAACCCGGAGTAACTAATGTCTCCAAAATCCCACTGGTGAGGTGGCTTCCCCGGTTCTCAGCAGTGCAACACGGCTCTTCAGAACCTCTTCGATGGTCAGGTAAAACCTCCTGCGGCTGAAAAAGTTAGTGTACAAAGTAGCCCTGAGGCATTTGGAAGGGCTGGAACTGGCATTTCCTGTTCATTTCATCCAGTTCAGACCTGCTCTGCAGAGCGTAACAGGATCAGCCTGTGGGTAGCGGGAGGGTCTGTACACACAGGCACGGGCAGCACTGTGATACGGCCGTTCACCAAGGCTGAGAAGACTACTGGCACTTTCTGAAAAGGCCAGCAAGAGAATTCAACTCTGACCAAATTGCTCCTTTATGAGGCTCCTTTCTGGCTAGTTTCAAAGAAAGGACATTCCTCTGCATAAATGCATATAGGAGGGCAAGCCTGCTCTTAATGTTACATGTGTTAAAGTTCATATCTTTCCACATCAAAAAGCACTAAAATAAAAATGGGGTTCATGTCAAAAGCACAACTGTAAATCAAAACATTAAAAACATCACAGATGTCCTGGTATCACGATACCTATGTTCTTACAATGCTTGATATGATCTGATGACACTCCTGATTCAATAGCAATAGTCAGTCTCATCATGGCTTCACCTCAAGTGAAGTCCTCCAACTGTCAAAGATTATCTAGCAAACAGTGAGTGGGGAGCAAATGGTATAAACCAGATTGTTATTAATAATAACAGAAACATGAGCTCCCCAGCAAGATGGTAATCTTTCTCCACAAAGGCTGCAGATAGCCTCCATGGTCAGCTTGATTGCGTCTCACCTCAGCGTTACCCCAGTTAAACCAAACTTCTAAAGAATTCTCACACATGGTCCTAGACCATAAGTAAATTTGATTTCACAGTTATTAGAGTATTTGGAAAGGAAAAGAACTTTTATACTTTATTTGAAAACTTGTTTAACTTTTTCTTAATGTCTTAATTAAAAAAAAAAACTTAACAGAGGCTGTAGATTGATGTTTGGCACTTTGCTCGGGAACAGGCTAGTGCTTTAAGCTGATTTTTAGGGTTTTTATTTTAGCTTATATCAGATCAAATTTGCTTGCACAGCTTTAGCTCAGTCCAGGTACTTTCTCTAAATGGAGAGAGATTTGGGCTTAGAAGTGTGGAGAGATCCTGGGATTTACAGCTGAACTATCAGATTTCATGGGGCTGAGTGTAGCATTGGGTTTCTGAAGATCTAGTATGCCATGTGCAGATTCTTAAGGGAATTATAATCTGTTCTCTATCCCTTCTTTATAGTTCCTTCCTTCTTTTTCTTCTCTTTACTGTAAAGAAAACATTGCCAGAGAAAGGATATCCAGAGAAAGGATGAACAAAATTACTTTCTCCAAAGGGACATCCAGGCTTTACCAGACTTGCCTGTCCCTCAGTCTGCTGAGAAATGCGAGTGGTAGATGGAGAAGCAGTTGTATGAGTTTCTTTATAGGAGGAACTAATGCAAAAGAAGAGTCCTTGAGCCAGGGGGGAATCTCTTTCATCGCCTGGTCCTCGGTGATGAAGGAAAGACATTTAAAGGTCAGTGTGCTGATCCTATGTCTTCTGCTGAAGGCAATTCTGTCTTCCACAGCAGGGCTGGCAGGGGCTTAGCACTGATCCAGGCCTCTTTGCAGAGCTGCGAGTTAGATTCTGGTCTTTGAGACCAGAATTAATAGCAATCACTAGAGCGATCACTAAATGAAGAAAACATGCAAGTTGAAAGAGCCACGAGAAATGGCAATGTTCTGGCAGAACTTTAGCTACTTCCCCACTCCTGCTGCCATCAGAAGCAGCATCTTGCATTTCCCACTCACTACCCTCTCCCCTGTGCTGCCTTCCCCTCCTGCAGCTCAAGGCTCCTCACAGTTCTCTTCTCATCTCTTGCAACAGAGCCCATTGCCCCCTAGAAAGCATCTCAGTAATGCAGCAGCTGGTTTGATGGACCAACGAGAAGATATTCCACTGCAAGAGGTACAAAAAAGAGGACAGCAGCCTCCTCTCTACCTCTCCTTCAGCTCTACTACAAAATCCCTCCTAGAACCAGTTAGAAATAACTTGGCCAGAAAATGCTGATTTTTCCAGGATTTCTAATGGAAACATTCCTGTTTTGACAAACATTTATTAAACTATGAACAAGGTTGCAGGAATCTGTTTCTCTGTGTAGGCTGTTAAGATTCCTGGACCACTTTGGTTCTCAGGGCTGTCCTGCAAGCTAGTTAGAATGATCTGTCTTCATGATAAGATTACTGCTGTTATCAATAGGACAACTGACTGGCTGGGGCTGTCATGTCTCTTCCCTCTATGGAATTTCTGAGGTGAGGGGCTAAACTAGCTCAAACTTTGAGGTTTCTCTTTCATTGCTATAGAAGAACTTCAATGCCTGAAAGTCCATTACATTTCCCGCTTATCTAAGTAATTGAGTAGAACTGAATAAGCACTGCCTACACCTTACCTCTCCCAAGATGATGATGTTAGAGTGACATTACTATTACATGAAGTCAGAAGACTTGAAGAAAGCCAGTGTTATTCCAGTCTTAAAAAACAGGGAGGACCTGGGAAACTACAGGCCAGTCAGCCTCACCTCTATCCCTGGAAAGGTTATGGAGCAGCTCATCCTAGAGACCATCTCTAGGCATCTCGAGGAAAAGAAGGTGATCAGGAGTAGTCAGCATGGATTCACCAAGGGGAAGTCATGTTTGACCAACTTGGCAGCCTTCTATGATGGGATAACTGTCTGATTGTCTGACTGGCTGAGGGGATAGTAGATGTTGTCTACCTTGACTTCAGCAATGCTTTCGACACAGTCTCCCATAACATCCTCATGGTGAAGCTCAGAAAGTGTGGGTTGGATGAGTGGACAGGGAGGTGGATAGAGAACTGGCTGGATGGCAGAGCCCAGAGGGTCATGATAAAGGGGGCTGAGTCTAGTTGGAGGCCTGTGGCCAATGATGTCCCCCAGGGATCAGTACTGGGCCCAGTGCTGTTCAACTTGTTCCTCAATGACTTGGACGAGGGCACAGAGGGCACCCTCAGCAAGTTTGCAGATGACACCAAACTGGGAGAAATAGCCGACACTCCCAAGGGCTGTGCTGCCATTCAGAGGGACCTAGACAGGATGGAGAGTTGGGCAGAGAGGAATCTCATGAGGTTCAACAAGGACAAGTGCAGGGTCCTGCACCTGGGGAGGAATAACCCCAGGTACCAGTACACCTAGAAAGCAGCTCCACTGAGAGGGAATTGTGAGTCCTGGTTGAAAACAAGTTAACCATGAGTCAGCAATGTGCCCTCGTGGCCAAAAAAGGCCAATGGGATCCTGACCTCCATGAGGAAGAGTATTGCCAGCAGGTCGAGAGAGGGGATCCTGCCCCTCTACTCAGCTCTGGTGAGGCCGCACCTGGAGCACTGGGTGCAGTTCTGGGCTCCCCAGTACAAGAAGGACATTGAGCTTCCAGAGAGGGTCCTGCATAGAGCAACAGATGATTAAGGGACTGGAGCATCTATCTTAGGAGGAAAGACTAAGTGAGCTGGGCCTGTTTAACCTGGAGAAGAGAAGAGTGAGAGCGGATCTTACTAATATGTATGAATACCTGAGGGGAGAATGTAAAGAGGATGGGGCCAAGCTCTTCTCAGTGGTGGTCAGGGAGAGGACAAAGAATAATGGGTATAAACTGAAACACAGGCAGTTCCATCTCCATGTGAGGAAGAACTTATTTCCTTTGAGGGTGACATAGCCCTGGCACAGGCTGCCCGGAGAGGTTGTGGAGTCTCCTTCTCTGGAGATCTTCAAACCCACCTGGATGCCACCCTGTGCCACGTGCTCTAGGTGTTCCTGCTGGAGCAGGAGGTTTGGACTAGATGATCTCTAGAGGTCCCTTCCAGCCTCAACCATTCTGTGATTCTGTGAAGTATGTCTGCTTTTAATTAGCTCTTATTGGGGAAATCATGGATGCCCTAGCGCTCTTCAGCCGATAGAGAAGAGGGTTAAGGAAACTGTACTTGAAGTGCCAATCAAATGATCACTGGAAAAGCCAATTCTACAACTACAAGCTCAAGTAGTTGTAGGTCATTAACTGCAAACTTGGGCTTCTTACATTATCCCATATCTGATGAGCAAAATTACTCAAATAGAGAACAGGTAACGTGGAAAGAAAGCTGTTTAGTTTCTATAATGTTCAGAAGTGAACCAGCCTGGTGTTGCTACTCTATGCTTTTGTAAGGTTTAATACAGGCTTAATTTAATCCAAGTGGGTGCGCAACAGTTTCACCTTAAGGCTGTGTTTACACTTGCTTCAGATTTAGAAATGCAAATGTGGGGAAAAGAAAAAAAAATGCAACTCTTTTGACTTACAGAACTGCTTTCTTAAAAAAATATACAAGGGATCCTTCCAAATGAGTACAAAATAATTCAGAAAAATAGTCATGTGCCTAAATAAAAAGCAAAGAAAAAAAAAAAAAGCAGTATCACTGATACATCAGTGACAACAATTTCTGTTTTTTGATTTTTTGGGGTTTTTTTGTTTGCTTGTTTGTTTTTTTAATCCCAAGTCTCACTTTTCATAAAGGCCAATCTCTCAGATTTTTTTCCTAATCTCTGATTTTTACACCTCATTCAGATGCCAGAGAAAAGCTTGAAAAGGAAATACTGACAGACAGATGAAATCTCCATTTTTTAAATGTCACAATTCTTAAACACGATACAAGGCAGAGGGTGAGAGCCTTCGTGCACTGCACTTCAGAATCTAAAATGAGGATTGAAGCACAGGCCTCCTGCTTGTGCTCTGTCATCTGTTGCGAACATGGCATAGAAGAGAGGAGGCGGGGGAGAGAAAGAGAGGGATAAAGAGAGAAAACACAGAAACAAGATTTGTGCCTATGTTAAAAAGAAAGGACTCAGTTCTCAAATGCCTGTCTATTTGCTGTGACTCTGGACACAGCAAGTCACCCAGACAGCGGTATCTCTGGCATTGCTTCTGTGCCCACTGCAGCGCAGGCACTTCTTCTATCTTCCTATCATCACACATCCACTGCCCACAATAGTGGCTTTATTGCACCTATCAAGGGCAGGAGCTGATTGCAGCGGCCGAGCTGCCCGTTCTCAGCGTGAGGTTGCTGGGAGAGGTGCACTGCAGCTCTCAGCCACTAATTAGCTGCTAATCCCATGCACTGGGATTCCCACCCATCAGGAAGGATTCCTTTGGTGACTTTTCAATTAGCATCATAACACCTCAAGCTTTGAAAACTTTGTGTATATTTATCTTTTCTTCCAATTGTCAGGGCTGGCTGACATAAATTAACCCAATTTAAGAGTATCTGCATGTCTGTTATTTGGCAACCATTAGCCTGAATTGACCTAATTCTCCTCCTAGCTGAGAGTGAGACACATTTATGTCAACCTGGGTATGACTTGTATTCTTTTTCAGGATAGATCAGAAATCCAGCCGGTACCACTACAAAACTGACACTTTCGCAGATAGGGTTTAAATGTCTGCCCTTATTGCATAGGTATATCAGGTTTACAGAAGTAACCTTTTGCAGCACTACTGTAGTATCAATCACAGGCAAAACAGGAGCTCTATACATCAAATGTTTAGAAATGTTACAAGAGGAGCAAGCATGTGGCATGAGGAGAAGAACATGCAAATAAATCCTTCGGTTCAATTCCTCTTCTATGGCAGACTGAGGCTGGGGAAGCTGCTGCAGCCTGCAGGATTGTGTAGGTAGCAGAATTCTGAACTCAGACCTTTAGGGCTTATAGGACCTGACTACAGCCCCCTTCTCCCCCCCCCCCCCCCCCCAAATAAATAAATAAATAAATAAAATAAAAAGGAGGATCCTCAGTGGACTCTGTTGGCCACTTCTGAATAAGTGGTGTATCTCTAAGGAGAGAACTACACTGGGACTTAGAGACCTAAAGTGAAAAGAGACTGCAGGCTTACTGTGAACATTACCAGTAAGCAACGTGTGGGCCAGGCAATTTCCTGGACACAAATTCAGTGGCTACACACACGTATCAAAAAGCCTCTCTTCACATTGCCATCATTTATAAGTGTTGTCTGATACAGGCAGGCGTGGAGCCAGGCTGCCACTGGCTACTGCCCCATTGCTCTTGGAATTTCACGATATCGGGGACCTCCAGGTCCCAGTCTCCACAGCTGCCCTCATTGCCACTAAGCTCTACTCAAGAGAGCCCGCATGGCTGCGGTGCCCCTCTCTGCATTAATAAGCAATCTCTGAACAAAGGCTGCCCAGGCACTTCAAAGCACCCTCCTCGGCTCCAAAGGTTCTGCCCATTATACTTTGATTAGTTGTTTACACTGAGGTAATTGATGTGTGTTTAATTGGGCTTGTTTACACTGGAGATTTTCAGACCTCTTTGGTTTCCTTTTCCCTCTCTCTCTCTGCTCTGATGGAAGCTCTGGAACCCAAAGAGGCCAAAGGAATGTTTTGCTCCTTGATGTCATCTTGCTAGGCTTGGTTTGGAGGGCCAAAGTATCTAATCTAACCCCTGGGCTGTTGGGAGCTAATACAATTTGAGCACTAGCCAACTGCAAAATCACCTCCAAAACTAAAAAGAAAGATGCCCTAAGAAGGGCAACTGAGTGATTGATGTTCTGCATTTGTACTGTCTGTAAGAACTAGGCACAACTTCTTCCATACGAAATACTCTTTTGGGCAAGATGGTCATTATCATCTGCATTGTAGAGAATAGTAATCTGTTCTATAAACTAGTTGATCAGTAGCTCTGCTCATCCACACAGATCCATAAATAGTAAAGCTAAATAGTTTCACTGGGTCTACACAGCGATATTGTGAGTTTGTCTTGTACTTGCAGAAATTCACCACAACTGGAGGCTGAAACATTCAAGAAGCAGCTGGTGGTGCTATTTGTCTCTAATGCCAAGAGATACCGTGTGAGCTGGCCACATGTGTGACTCCAGGAGAAGAACTTGGCCATACAAAGGATGTAATTAATTCTTATCACCTGGAAGGAAGGCTTTTATTCACCCTGAACCAGTTGTGCTCTTTCATAATTACTTTAACTCAAGCTATAAAAAAGCTGCTGTCAAAAGAGGTGGGCCTGTCCGACACCTCTGACTCTGTGTATTCCTGTCCCCTTCCTTTTCTTGGCTGCAGCAAGGTTGGTAATGGTGCCTGCAGGTTGGTAATGGAGCTTCAGAGCCTATACACTAACCTTATTAAAAAATAATCAAGTAGATGAGTGCTGCTGTGACACAAGACAGCAGAAATGCATGGCCCAGGATAAGGAGAGAAAAACCCTTCTGGCAGCCAATTGCTCCTCTGCTACCTTATGTCAACCAGTGGTGACTTCAATGCTTTCATCTGTTAAAAATAATAGTAATAAAAAAAATTACTCAATTTGGCCATTTTGCCATAAGAAAGAGGGCTGAAGCATGGAGTTATACAACACATTCTCACTGCTCACCTTACAGATGAGATCACAGGAGAACACGGGTGCCAGGATCTTCCTCTTTTCTCTTGTGTATGGTTTTTCACCCAAGTTGCTGCACGCTCATCCTTACAACCTGGGGGATACCTTGGAAATCTCCACTACAAGATTACTTCCTACTCTACTGTATTGTGGTGCCAGGCTCAGTGCTAGCATGTTCATTTCAGGAGAGAAATAAACTTAGAAAGATTTTACCAAGGATTATAAAATTTTGCTGGGGATGGGCTCTACTATGCTCAAGATAAGACGTGAATTTGAAACCAAGTATGATCCTGCATCCCCTGTTGTCTTGTCTAAACAGTGAGGTCATCTTAGAGTTATCATAGCAGCACTTATATTCAACCTGTGCTGTACAAAGGCTAAACTGACTGACTTCCATAAAACAATATGAAAACATTTGTGATTAAATCCTACATTTCAAATGCAGCTTCTCTATTTTGTGAGTGCAATTTACTCTATATTATTTTTCCCCTATAAACTCTACCTTTATTTTTTTGCTAGTGGTTTAAGGAAAAAAAAAAAAAAAAAAAAAAAAAGACAAGGTTAGGCTGAAGAAAATGTCTTGCTTTCTTCCAGGGATTGCCTGGGAGTCCCCAGTAGGACAGAGGGGTTCTGCTTGGTGGCAGGTTTAACCTGATGGTGTTCCAGTGGCTCAGAAACTGCAATGCACTCAATGTGCTGGCACTAGTTTGTCAAAACATGTAATCCCTGTCTGTGCAGCTTAAAGATAAACATATTCTGAACTGGGGAACTCACTGGTTTCACTGGGAATGCAGGAATACTTTCCAGGAGTCAAGCTCTACCTGTCTGTTTCTGGCACCGGCCTGAGATTTGGGCAAGGGGTAATAAATTCCTGGCTCCGCACTGATTACCCACATAACCTTTGGCAAGTCTGTTGCTTGAAAACCTCACATATAAAATGGAGAGGTGCTGCACCTACCTCCCAGCATGTGCCTTCTGTACCCGCCTTGAAGTTGCACAGGTCAGGAACTGTCTTAGGCAGTTGATACCTCAGGTGTTAGAGCGTCAGTAACTTTACCATGGCATCAAATAATGTCTTTGCCTTTGAGCTAGGAGACTAAAGATGTCGGTCTGGCCTCCCTCTTAGGCAGCTTTCCTGAGTTTCCTCCTGCACCTAGTTCACTCTGGAATTACACTGTCCTATTATACACTGTCCTTTTGCCTCTCTGCCAAGGCATCTCGGTATAAATTAGCAGAACATATTCCCAGTGATAGTAAAGTATACTTTGCCTTCTCCTGAGAAGTCTTAGCACTCAGAGCAAAGTTTATGGTGAAATAAAGAACAACATACACATTTCGCCCCCACCCTTCCCTGCAGGGCTACTGCTTATGTGTGGGAGTTAGAGAAAAAAGCAGCAAAGAAATGTAGATGTAAATCTGCCTGCTTTGCCCCTCACACCCAAACACTCCATATAAACAAAGTCATCTCCAGGTACTGTTTTCAAGTCAAATAAAGACAAGCAAATAGTATCGCTAGGGCTTGAGCCTTCAGTACACAATTCTTCAATACAGAAGCTAAGATTACTGTGCACCTAGAAAATAAAGGAAAAGGAAGAATAAAAAATAAAAAGGAAAATAAAAAGGAATCAAGGATTTAAGGAAAGACATAGATGTAATAAATGTGTCATTTGCCTTCTGCAGCACAGCTCCTATTTACACACAGAGTCTAATGCATGACACGTTAAGATGTTTTAGCATCCTGAATGAACTGAGAAAACACGGATGTTCCTTAAACAAGGGACTTGGAAACAAAGGCAGCGTTATAAGGTGGCATATGCCACAACCAGGGAGTAACAGATAATACCCAGTAATTCCAGTCTGCATAAAACAAAACAAAACAAAAACAGAAAACAAACAAACAGAAATAAGTATTGGATTAGACAGTGTAATCACACACAGAGGTCACATTGATACTGCAAAAGAAAAGCAAAGTGCAAAGGAGCTCAGAGTCAGGGTGATGAACTGATGCATCGTGAGCCCGATTTCTGTGCCCACCGCTCCCGGGACGCGGAGGCAGAAGGAGGCGGAGCAGTTCCTACGTCTCCCTGAGTGTCAGGAAATCTTTCCGGTGGGAGAGGAACAGCTACATCTGCTTTCACGGCAGTGTCTGAATATGAGGAGAGATAAAGCAGGCTTGTAGGTGCATGCAGGGTATGTGCATTGTATAAACACAGTATTGCTGAGATGATGAACCAGATAGGAGAGGCTGACGAAGTAGCTGCAGGGGATCTAGAACTGGGGTCTTCCTCTAGTCACTGACTAAATGTTCTTGAGGCTCCAGAGCGCTTAAAGAACCAAACCCAGGCGATTAGAAAGGGCAAGGTTATGGCAGCAAGCTCTGATCCTGCGTGGCCCAGAAGGGCCGGTGTTATGTGCTACCTTTCTGTTACATATCCAGGAAAGAAAATCAGCTGGAGCGTTTCCTCCCGAAATATTCCTCTACATCAAAAGAGAACAACCACAAATAGCAGAAAGTGACACCACGACACCTCTCTGCAAACCCAGAGCTGACAAAGCTTAGACAGAAACACAGAGACACACGGTCTGGTGACCTTTCAATAGAACAAGGCACAGCAGAGATCTCCTGGCTCCAACACTGGTTCCCTTTGTGCCACCAGACAATTCTCTTTATCTTATGCCCTTCACGTAAAATAACATTTGCTTGCTCCTGAGGGCAGTGGAAAGGATAGCAGAGCAAGAGCCCACGGGCCATCAATGCTCCCCCCCTCTCCCAACAGATCCTGAAAACAGCCCTTTCCCTTTGCTGAGATTCCTTAAGTACATTCCTATTTGATTACAGTATTGACCTATTTTAAGGAATAATTGCACTGATTTTAAGCGAGCAGGATGATAATGTCCCAAGCTTTGTTTCCCAGTTCCCGCTGCCCTGTCTGAAAAGTGTTTCTAGGGATTCTTTGGGCTGCACTTACTCTGGTTGCCGAGTGTGGGAAAAGTAAACAAGCAATTGTTTATACACCAGCCTTCACCTTCTGCGTGCTGGAACACTCACTCCTGTTTTAGGGCAAATTGCTAGAGCAAAAAAGAGACGCACATGTCATTGACTTGGGAATGCTTATTATTTCGATGCAGTATTTTAGATCTATGGATTTTTTTTTTACTCTCAGCAGTCTTATAACTTGTGCAAACAGACCTGAAGCTCTCAAGGATGTGCTCAACATGTGGAAAATCTATTTCAGATTCCTTTAAAACGATGCACTGTAAATCGCGATGGTGCAGGAGCTGACATGTAAGCAGAAAGACTGCAGAGAGGTGCACGTGAAACAGTCTTCCCACATGTCAGATTGTTTAGGTGCTCCAGCTCTGCCCCATAGTGACATCAATGACACCACAGAATTTTAATTTGAGGTATTTCCAGAGTTCTTCATCCTACATCCCATTAAATTGTCTTTCAGAGATGCTTTTTTATTCCATTTCAGACTACAGTTTTACTAAAATAACAGTCATTAGGTGACCTAACTATATTTTCCCCATATTTCAAAATTCTTGAGTGAATCATTAAAAATGCTATCACATAGATCAAAGCTTCTACAGAAAAGTTATCCTTGTATATTAAATTCCACTGAACTGATTCCAAAACTGTGAGTAATCGCTATGAAATAGATTGGTAGCCTAATGTCTGCTAATCAAGTGTCTATCGTCAGACATAACCACCACCTTAGCTGTCTTCATGTCTCAATCCACAAAGGATTTTGGTGATCCGAGCTGGTTTCAGCACTGGGAATGACTTCTCCCGGCTGCCACGGTGCTCTGTGCGCTACGCTGCTCCTGCCTAAGGCTGGAGCTGCAGATCCGCAGGATATTTCTGAGGATACTCAGCCATCCCTCAGAAACAGCATTTCCATATTCAGAATGAACAAAATGAAAACAAATAAAGGACCTGGTTTTTCCTTATATGTTTCCATACTGCTTGGATGAATCTAAAAGAAATGCAAATCAGCATTTCCAGCAGAAAGGGCTATGCTAAGCCCCACACCCTGCCCAGTGGCCAGGAAATGCTTGATACTCCATCCTCCTCCTTTACCTGCTGAACTGCCACTGTCCTATGTGATCTGTTGGCATCTGAGAGCTTGAGGCAGCTAAAGAGACCCCGGCGGACCTGCTTGGGGAGCACAAGTTGCAGTTTGCAGGTAGCAGGACAGAAATCCACAAGCAGTTGTATTAATGACAACATCTTTTATTCAGATAGCATTTTTATGGTTTTATTGTGAAACATTAAAAGTAAACTTATTCACATTTCAGTTACTTTGATATAGCTAAAAGTGAATGGTGTAATTTATTAGAGCATAAAAATGATCTGCTTGGGGTATTAGGAGAGTTGTACTGAAGTCTCTGTTAAGCTCATGCTGATGTACACGACAGCTTCATTTAAGTCAACAAAGGATCGAGGTTGGCAAATTCCAATAAATACAGTTTGCTACAGAAGATTACTACAAAGAAAGGCCTATGGGGAAGATTAACATTAAATGCTACCTATCACAAAATTAGTAGGTAGGCGGATGTCTTTGAACTTACTGCAAGAGTTTGATATCAACAGCCATCAATGAGATAGAAATATAAAAACAAAAATACGTGGCAATCTGTGCCTCCTGAGAACAGTTGTTTTCAAACAGCTGCTCTCTCATTGAACTGCTTTTCAACATTGTTTTGACATAAATACATCTCTAACATCTTTTAACCTATAGACTTCTTTTAATAGTTTTCTGAAAGTCATTTTAGGCACTTACTGCAATTAGCAAGCCTACTTAAACCTTATTTGTACACTCTATTTTCTTTGCCCAGTGCTGGCAAGTCCAAACAACACTGATACTAGCTGCTATGGAGCAAATAATGTAAACATGAGGTAAAGATTTAGACAGTTGAATTCCACACTGAATTCTTACAGCAACAATGGCACAGAAAACCAGCAGCCACTGTGCAAACAAACAAGCAAATGCAGTATGCGTAGTAGCAGTTTACTGGGGAAAAAAATAGATGCAAATTGTCCCTGTAAGGTCCAAAGACATGTTTTCAACTTTCAGTAGTGTGTTACGTGACCGTTTTCTTTTCGCTCTGTACAGTCTATATTCCACAGGAAGTGAGATCCAGTTATAAATAACATTGTTTTTTCAGTGACAAATTATTTTACAATAATCTTGTAGATCATGGAGAATGTACATCAGGATGGATTAGGTAGGGCTTGTTTGACCTGCTCAGCTAGAGGGAAATGCCAACACTTTCAATTTGATTTGTTTGCAGTCTGAAGCAAAAGGCTCATCTGGAAAACTATGAGCACCTTACCTGCCCACCGACCTACCCAGTTAAAATACTTTTCAGGGCATATTCATCTCAATTAAGTCCCAACTAAGTAACGGTTGTCATCTCCAACAACTTTAAGTCAGTAGAGTTCATTACTGCATTTTCCACTTATATTCCTCACATTCTCCGCTGCTGAGCAGTAATTCAGTCTCCTGGTGATTTTATTCTAAGAGAATCTCTCCTGAGAACAGGCTGCTAAAGACAGTTTTGTATTTGACCCAGTACTGGAACAAAAAACTCCACTTTAGTTTGAGTTACAGTTTGGGCTTGCTCCAGGACTGCAAATGGAATCAGATGTTGGGATTTTTTTTCCAGTTAAAAAAAAAGTCACACACCAAATCACCACACTTCTACCTTGGTGAAGGTGGCATTTTCAAAAGTGCTCATCAGTGATGCTCCTGTGTTCCATCCTATATATTTCATGTGGTAAAAAGAGAAAGGTGCGTGCAATTGTTTCTCATAAAAATATTTTAAAAAGAGGGCACTAAAATTTCAGTTAATGTCATTTATGTAACTTTTGGGGGGTTCAAAACTTCTTTTGTAGTGCACATATTTGAAAAGAAAACTTAAGACTATGCAAATAACTAGTTCATTAACTTAAAACTGTTACAGCATTCTACCATTGCTTCTTAAAAAATATTACAGTACCAATGTGTCCATAAGATTCTACTTATTTTAAGATTACACAGCAATTTTGTACAGTGTTGCTTTCCTATGACTAGAGAATGGAGAACTAACTATATGTTATGCTCAAATGAAGCTCCAATAATCTATCATCTGAAGTGTTTTTCTAATTCTCATTGGTTTAAAATGATGGAAATCTTTATGGGTTATGTTTAGAAAATGAATTAAGACTGATTTATGGTGAATTGTCTTAATTTGTTTAGTTACTATGAATACACATATGGCCTGAAACTTAGTTTACAGGTATTTATATCTGATTGTGATCCCAAATTAACTTTTATGTAATAAAAGAGACTTTACAGAGACAAGTTTGATTTCAAATGTGCGGTAAAAGATGAGAATTGGGGCCCAAGAATGCAATATAGTGTTGCCATAAAAACCACCATCCACAAGCAGATTATGAGCAGCGGTGGAGCTTGATTGCTAGGGCAGGAGGATGCCCGGGAAGGACAGTGGTTAAGGAAACTGTGGCAGGAAGAGCGAGTGGGGTCTGGTCCTGGTGTCTGCAGGGGACTGAGGGTGAGCGCATGACAGCTGATGGAAGTCTCTACGGTTGGACTTGGTGATCTTGAAGGCCTTCTTTTTCAAACATAGCGATTCTACGATTCCCTCTGCTCCCTCTTCTCAAACAGACATACAACCTGCTTCTCCCCTCGTAACAGCGCTGGGGTCTCCAGGTCCCGCACGCAGCACGGCTGAAACGCGGCAGGGTGGGAGCATGACTGCACAGTGTCCCCATCCTTCACCTGCGCCAGAGCCCGCGACCGCTGCCTCCTGCCCGGCG